>CM051260.1:3767012-3793352 GCA_027921565.1 Artemia sinica | reverse complement strand
ATCTTTGTTCATTCTTGGCTTAAGGGATCTCTTTACTTTTCTATGAAAAGCTTGTCTCGTGGAAAAAGTTTTTTTTGAATTAATTCTAATTAAACGGCCTTTGTGATTCAGGGGTCATTTTAAGGAATTGGAACAAATTCGAACTTTAGCGTAAAGAGCAAGGTATTGACGATGGGACGAACCTCCTCATTTACGTAATAAAATTATGCGAGTATACAAGTTCGAAACGTAAGTTAATTCGTAAGTCACGGATATTTATTATTAATAAAAACGTTCGTTAATAAAATTAAAAGGTCGAGTGCCCTTTTTCAGTAACCAAACAAATTGGAGACCAACTAGGCCCCCTCACCTCCCCTTCCCTCAAAATCGTCCGATCAAAATTTTGAGTAAGCCATTTAGCCAAAAAAAAGTAAAATAATATGCAAATTTCGTTTTAATTAGTGAGCCAAAATAAAAACCTGCATTCATTCAAAAACGTTCAGAAATTAAATACAAAAACAAGTTTTTTTTTTTTAACTGAAAGTAAGGAGCGACATTAAAACTTAAACGAACAGAATTTATTCCGTATATGAAAGGTCTGTCCCTCCTCAACGCCCCGCTCTTTGCGCTAAAGTTTTTTAAGGTTTTTAAAAAAGTAGAGTTGTGAGAAACAGACAAAAAATTTAGCGTAAAGAGCGAGGCATTGAGGATGGGACAGCCCCTTTCATATACGGAATAATTTCTGTCCGTTTTAAATTTAACGTCACTTCTTACTTTCAGTTTAAAAAAAAACTTGTTTTTCATTTTCTTTCTGTATCTCAATATGTACGGCCTACTTGGTAATAATCAGCTTAAACGTGAGAGAGTGTATATACACTACAATGTAGGTATATTTTAATTAATTAAGTTGGTATTTTGTTAGGTTAGGTTCGTTTTGGTTAGATTAGGTTTGAAACCATTAATATAATGCGTTCTGAGGGCCTGATTTCCATAATTCTCTGTTGTAGTTTCCATAATTTTGTTACTAAAGTTTTTTTTTTTCATTATACTTAGGTATATTTCATTAGGATTAACCTAACTTTACTTCTTGAGTGTTGTAATTATAAGAGATAATACATATAAGGGACTTGTAAGAGATAAGGTACACGGGTACTTACGGCTCAATTTACAGGTCTACGGGTTGAAAACTCATTGCAAGAATAGCTGGAAAACATATAAATTTGGGCTATATATTTGCGAATTGGGGGTGGGGTAAATTATAGAGGGTGTGCATGCAAAATGCGTTAGCTACAATTATTCTGCATATCATGGAGTAAGAATTGTTTCATTAGTGAAGTTATTAACCTAACTTCACTTTTGGGTGGGGTGGCTATAAGAGATAAGTACTTTTTTTATTCCTAAACTGGCGGCACGAGGTACTTTGAAATGTCTGATATGCCGCTAGTCTTTTAAGTAGCTTTACGAAATTTTGAATGGTTTCTGAATCTTCTTTTGAAAGAGTCAACAGAGAAACTCTTAAAGAAAACCTGCCCGGGAAGATCTTTCCAGATATTAGACTCCTTACATTTAAGTTCCGAAACTGCCAAATTTTGAATATCAAGTACCACGCTGTTTTACTACAAGAAGGGTAGGCCTCGCTATAAAATTCATTAAAATTTTAGGTAGTTATGTATTAAACGTACTCTTTTATATAACGCAATAAAACCAGTCACGAAAAACCCGCTAAAGACGGGTTAATTCAAGAGGCCGCTATAGAGTCATGCAATGCAAAGCATGGTTTTCATTGTGTTTACGATATTTAAACTGTTGTTTTTTTGGTTTAGGGGGGAAGGCATCTAAGTTAGGTTAGGTTACGTATTTAATATATGGTATGGTTTGCCCCCACCCCACCCCCTAATCTGCAAAAGTATATAGTCCAAATTTGTTTCTAAACTATTATATATTCATCCTATTTTATTTTTTTCATTAGCATTAACCAAACTTGACTTCTTTAGCAGTATACAAAGAGTTATGTTAATAAATAAGTACCAAATTTGACGTTACACTTTTGAATTGTAATAATGATTTTGAACAGAACAACAAATTAATAATGTAACTTTCGTTTGCAAATTGAGATTTTCCAAATGACTTGGTCGTACTAACCCACCAGGTGTCACTTTCAATCATCTTTTGGACTTCCCCTCCTATATAGAGATTATGTTTTCAATTTTTCACGCTTTTCCAAACTGTGGCCGACTAATTCTTTTTACACTGACAAAGGGCGAACAGACGAGATTAGGAAGAAGTGTGACGAATTCTCAGCTTTAATATCCCCTTTCTCCATTGTTTGCCTGCTTATGCCTTGCTTTAGAGGGATGGGATCTGGCACCAAGTAGTATTATTAAGTTCAACTTCCAATTTTGAATTTCCCTATTCGATGACTTGTTATTTATTTATTCAATCAAAGGAAATGAAATGAAAAGGAAGGTTCTGATTTTTTACCTACTGGTATTTCGATTATGGTATTATACTTGCATATTTTAGTTTTCTTAGCAACAAGCTGTTCCAATTTCTTGATTTCCCTATATTATTATATGATATTATATATATATATAGTATTATATATATTATATATAATATATAATATGATATATGAAAAGGATATTATATATATATTCTGATATTATTATACCTACTATATATATATATGTATAATATTATCTTTCTATATATTATATATATATCTTATATATATATATATTTATCCATATATATATACTGTATATAATAATATATATATGAATTTATATAGTATATATATTATATATATATATATATATATATATATATATAAATATATATATATATTATCATATATATATATATATCCCTATATATACGTGGCTATATATTTATATATATTTGTGTGCCTGTTTATCTTTCTCCCTTGGGAGTCTTGCTAACCTTTCCAGCATGTACTGTTTAATAATGCCTTGAGATCTCTACAGAAAACTAATCTAAATTATATCCCTAACGTGGCTATTGAGTAGGCGTTGGAGTCAATCAGCTGAAACCGGGAATCTCTAATAATTACTCCTAAAGAAAGAAATTTTGTAAATCGAGACTCTACTATCGGAGTCAGTGGAATTAAATACAGCTCTGGTGACAAAATACAACATAGACTGATATAAACTCAAACTAGCGAAGTGTCTTACCCCTCTAGATAAATATTCAGAATATTACGAATTAGTATTTAAATTTGAGATTCTAAGTAAAAGGATATGGTTTTTAGCTTGACTGGGAAGAGTTTGTTCCTAAAAACTGAATTTGAGAAGCAAAGTATGTTGAACGACTGATTATCATTCATTTTTCCTGGGCCAGGAAACATTCACATTTTGGCATAAGTATTATCGCAGATGTTCAGCTAGAAACATTAGTAGAGTGTGCTAATTACCAAAGTCAAACCGACATGAATTAACCCCCCTGAAAGTTTTAAATAGAAAGACCCTCTTTGTCATAAGAGATAGAAATCGGAAATGTAGATACTTGTTTTCCGACACTTTGAGAGGATCCCTTTTGAATCGTGTGAAAGTATGCACCTGGAATACTGTTGCTATAGCAGCAGAAAAGACATCGATTGAAATATTAAAGATCTATTATTTGTGGATCTTCAGAGACAAATGTGAATCTAAGATGGTTTTATTGTTTTTTAAAGTTTCTTTCTTGTTTTGCAGCGTATGCCTACAGAAAGATACGTAACAAAGGCAATTGCCTGAATCAAACAGTTCGTGGTAACGAACTGTAAGTAAGGAGCGACCCGGCTCAATGGTAACCGAAAACTCTAGAAAACGGGTTTTGATACCAATAGATACATCAAAAGAATCAAATTTCAATGCTGATTTCAAATATATAACTTTCATCAAGTTTAGTCCTATCCATCAAAAGTTACGCGCCTGAGAAAATTTGGCTGATTTTCGAAAAAGGGGAGAAAAACCCCTAAAAGTTATATAACCTTGATGAAAATCACACCATCATATTCAGCGTATCAGAGAACCCTACTGTAGAGGTTTCAAGCGCCTATCTACAAAAATGTGGAATTTTGTATTTTTTGGCAGAAGAAAGATCACGGATGCGTGTTTGTTTGTTTTTTTGTTGTTTTTTTCCCCAGGGGTGATCATATCGACTCAGTGGTCCTAAAATATCGTGGGAGGACTCATTGATCGGAAATTAAAAGTTCTAGTGCCCTTTTTAAGTGACCAAAAAATGGAGGGCAACTCGGCCCCCTCCCACGCTCAATTTTTTCCCAAAGTCACCTGATCAAAATTTTGAAAATATCCCTTTTGTTCAGCATGGTTGAAAATATGATAAATATGTCCTTTAGGATGACTTAATCCCCGAAGTCCCCGGGGGGAGGGCTGAAAGTTATGAACTTTGCCCAATGTTAACATCATAGTATATAATTATATCTGGTTAACATTAGGATAGAAGTATACAGGCGTTTTCAGGGTTTTTTTTCTGGTAGTAGGGGGGGTGTGTGGGTTGGGGGCTATGTGGTAGGATCTTTCCGTGAAGGAAGTTTTCATGAGGGGAAGGGATATTGCTATGAAGGGGGTGCCAGATTTCCCAGCATTATTAAAAAAAAAAAGATCAGACATTAAATATAAAAAAAACAAGTTTTCCAACTGAAAATAAGGAGTAACATCAAAACTTAAAACGAACAGAAAATATTACGTGTATGATTGGGTTTACCCCCTAGTCAGTACCTCGCTCTTTAAGCCAAATTTTTTAGTACTTTCATAAGAGGTATTTATTCTAAATAACGGCCTTTGTGATTAAGGGGTCAATTTTAAAGAATTGGAACGAAATTCGAATTTTAGCTTAAAGAGCAAGGTATTGACTAGTGGGTGAGCCCCCTAATATACGTATTAAAAATATATGAATATAAAAGTTCGTTACGTAAATTGTTAATTGTTAATTCGTAAGTTACGTATATTATTACTAATAAAAACGTTCGTAAATAAAATTAGACAAGTTTCGAGAAAGCTATTTAACCAAATAAAAGTGAAATTAATATACAAATTTGTTTTAATAATTCATGTGGCGGTGAGCCAAAATCAAAACCTGCATTAATTCAAAAACGTTCAAAAGTTAAATAAAAAAAAACAAGTTTTTTTAACTGAAAGTAAGGAACGATGTTAAAACTCAAAACGAACAGAAATTTTTCCGTGTATGAAAGGGGCTGTGCCCTCCTCAACGCCTCGCTCTTTACGCTAAAGTTTGACTTTCTCAAAAACTCTTATTTTTTTTAAAACAATAAAAAACTTTAGCTTAAAGAGCGAGGTGTTGAGGAGGGGACAGCCCCTTTCATATACGGAATAATTTCCGTTCATTTTAAGTTTTAACGTCGTTCCTTACTTTCAGTTAAAAAAAAACTCGTTTTTTTTTTATTTAATAAACATAAGTAACGAAAGAACTTTCTATTATAACAAGAATGTAGAGCAACTATAATAGTAAAAATACACCAACCGAGAGGCTTAGGGAAGGTGTGCAATGGGAATGCCCTTTAAGCATTTTTGAACTCCTATCCCGGCAGATGCATCTAAAAATACCAGAAACACAATACATCCTATTTGGCCCACATAACTTTTTTAACATTTTCTGGTTCCACTTGACGAAGTCCCTAGAATTTTGACTGCGAGGGCTAACAAATAGTATCCTCAATTAACAAAGCAATTGCCTTTGTGAAGAAAAATTATATCCTCTTAAGGGTGATACGATAGCTCCTGTATAAGGCAGTGTTGCCACGTCCCTGGTAGAAGACAGTGCAGCGTTACAGCAGAAGCGATGATACACTAAAAACACGATTTTTAATCAAATATGTACCCAGGGCAAATTTCTTAATAAAACTTAAAAATGCAACCTTCTAAAAAAGTTCCCAAATGGTTGAAATGCGCCCTGGAAGCACTAGTATAAGGCAGAGGTATTTAGAAAGGGGTATCTAAGGCAGGGGTATATAGGGAGTCAACAGCATATACATCTTTTTTATATCATTTTTTTAGTTGTCCCCTCTCCAAGGAAGGATTCTTGGTTTTGGTATCGTTTTGTATAAATCTTAGGTTTAATTATGGCTCATGGAAACTATTGTTGAAACACAAAAACACGCCGGTGAAATATCGTCCTGCACCTCTACACGTCGGTGAAGGAGACATGGGGTGAAGGGGTCTTAGGTTAATGAAAAGGAGCAATTGAAGTATATTATTGAATTAAAGGGGGAGTAGTCTACCACTTGGGCTAAGAAGGAAGTATTTAGGGAGGAGACAAGGTATGATGGTCCTTATTTCTACCCGATGTGTGAAAGTATGGATGGGAGTGAGGGTCATGTGATTTATGAGTCTGAAGGATTGAATGAGTTGATAAGCAAAGTGAATATGGAAAAATGTAAATTTGATGACAGATGGCTGGTGAATGTACCGAGGGATTAATGTTTTACAAGTGTTAACAATTTAGGACGACTTCTCAGGTTGGCAATGGAACACTAAAGTAGATTTTTGTGATTTGTGTTTTTCATTATGTTATGTAAGGTTTATGTTATGTTTATGTTATGTAATGTCAATTATTTAAAAGTGAATTTTCTTTTTTGTTTTTATATTGCCATGGCCTTTAGCGCATTATTGGCTTTTAACGCAAAGACAGGGACAGGACTTGTAGCTTACTTATACTACGATATAGGTTTCTACCGTAATTTCTTCTTTTCAAAATTAAATTAATTACTATGGGATAGAGTCCGTTCTTCACCGTAAACCAGCAAACACTGCAACCCAGATCTTCACTAGAAACTTTATCATTTACTGTAGGCAATAGTTCGTTCTTTACTATAATTTACAACCACTATTTATTATGAACTAAATGTGTCTCTTATTTATTATATATATTTTTTTTAAATTACAAACCAGCACTAGATGTGGCAATGTCTTTAAAATGAGCCATTAAACAGCTCTCTACGATCTACGTTCCCAGTGCCAAGCTATCCGTGGAAAAGAAAAAAAAGAAAAATATGCCCTCGATGCAGAATGTCGTGGGTTCAGCCCCTTTTTCTTGATTTTCAAACCAATTTATTTTCCTTGTTATTCAAGCCAAGGGGAAGTTAGTTTTCCTATATAGGGGTATTGGAAAATACAGTTCTAATAGCGTCCTTTTTTTGATCTGACTCTAGGTTTAGGAGTTATGAGCTATTTTGTTTTTTACTATGGGGGGCGATCATCTCCTGCTAGGTTGCAAGCTACCGCTAGTAGGGTAAGAGATTCCATTTTCTACGAGACATATAGCAAATACTTCTACGAGACATATAGGAAATATCATGTTATTTCTGCAACGCCCCCGTACCAAACAGGTTTTTCCTGGTAGGTAAACAGGTCATTACACTCGGTCATTACACTCTTTGTCAAGAGGAACGAGTATAACTTGATTGGTGATTAGGATTTGAATAAAAGGAATGGTTTTCACTACAATTCATATTAGTAAAAGAATTGAATTCAAAGAGAATAGTTTTTTTTATTTGAGAGAATATTAGTGGAGAAAAAAATGAGTGGTGCATTTACACTATTGGAGATTAATGATGGAACCGACAGCAGCAGCAGCAACGATATACGAGTACCTAATGTGGCTGTGGAAATAACTGCTGGTTGTAGACTATGTCTTGAATGGGACACTATGTATGCTAGATATGTGATATCATTAAGCAAATTTAAGCAGGAGGAACAGCTGTGTTTGCTGGAAAAGTAAATATTCTCCATATAAATAAACTTCGGTCAGCATTAGATGTTCTATCGAAATATATTGATGAGAACAAAATGCATCAGTGAATATTATTATTATTGTAATTATGTTCAATAAAACTGTTTCTAAATCAGTGGTATTTTTTCTTTTTTCTAAAGTAGACAAGCGTATATTTTGAGTACAAAAACGAGATTCTGATTAGTCTGAAGTTGGTTGCGAGAGAGTTAGGACTCTAAAAAAATGGATAGATTTCGAGAAAGATCGAATCATGAGGAAATCTAATTCTTATGGAAAAAAAAAAAAACGTTTGATTCTAGATGATGATTTTCTAGAGTTGTCTATTCAAAGGAAGATATTTTCTCGGGGAATGCTTGTCGATATAATGAAAACTGATTCTCCATCATTAGGACTATTGTATGAAGCTTCTACATCGTGGTCCAAATGCATTTACACAATTTATTGATATATTGATCACGACACAGCAAAATGATATTGTGGATATGCTTTTAAACATTAGTTTTTAGAAATTTAGGACTTTTTTTTTCATAAGAAAGATGGGCTCAAGGATGATTTACTCCTCTCTCTCTCTCTATCTCAGGCAATTTTTTGATGTTGCTAGCTCAGTTTCATTGTGGCAGTGAGAGCGTCAACACATGACAAAATGTTTCATACATGTCCACTATGTATGTACTCACTGGGCAGTTGGTCATCATGTGAGAATTGCACAATGATTGAGGAGTATGATGAAAAGTGTAGATTATGCAACCCGTGTAAATTGCATAGAGGATATGCTGTACAAATTAAAGGTTGTAATTCCTGTCTTGAAGAGGTGTGTGACTCTCATCCTAGAGGTCACCTATGCTCCAATTGTCATTATGAAAAATGTAAGCAGTGGTAGAGAGTACATATCCCGGTATGATTGGAAAGAATCCTAACCGGGATTTTAGTTTATTGCTACGAGATTGGTATCGTCGTGGTTTTTGTAGATTGTTCTGGGAGGAGGAGAACCAGGTCAAACGATTCAACTGTTGGGAAACTGGAACAAGAGAATATGGTTTCTACGTCATTGTTGTGAAGACAATGGGTGTTTTGATTATAAGCCCACTGATTTTTATTTGGCAGTGACAGAATGTGATTCGACACTTGAGGACACTGTTTGTGAAATTGCTTCAAATACACAAATTGAAACATGTGAATTCTATAGAATGAATGCGAATAGTATCATTGACTATACAAAGAGATATGACAAGAGTGAAGTCACACTCTACTGTAGAAAATGTGACCCTGACATTGCAGTACATCAGGATCAGTACACTGTGAATTCAAATAATCTACCTGCACTAGTTGTTGTTGACAAATACCTAGTAGTGGATGAAATCTAAAAGAGTAGAAAAGTCGTTTTATCATGTATATAATTTTTTTTTTATTAATAAACAATTTCACATACATCTTTGGAACATTTTATTTCTTAGGGCACTAAAATCAATATTAAATACACTTGTAAGTATATTCTCCACTAGAAAGTCGTTCAATTGAGGTAAGTCAACGTAGATGTTGAGAAAACTGCTTGTAGGTGTACCCATGACATCTGAACATGAAAAAGAGTAGTGCATGAAAGCCACATGTCTTAGTCGCTAAATCCTGTACTCTTCGTTGATTTTGAATAATGGTTTTCCCACTGCTTTCAATAAAGTTGCTGATGTATGGAACGTAGAATTTATACGATAGGCCAAGAGGATCAAAAAATTCAATATTCTTCGCTGTTTGAAAGATGCATAGCCAATGACCGGTCTTCAAAGTCGATGGACTGCTATTAACAATGATTAGGGTATTGTTAACACTTGGAATTTTTTCAATGAAGTCCGAGGGTATGCAATAGGACTTGTATTGGGACATGTATGGATCCATACTAAATACATTGATATTTGATTTGTGTTCATGGTGCAAGGTCTAGTAGAACACTGCCGTCGGGTGTGATTTCCCAATAGGTTTCAAATTGGCTCAGTGATATTAGCGTGATACTCTCAGTCAGAGCATCGGCAAATGTACACTCTAAACGTACATTCCCAGTTCGTACTATGCTCATATCCTGTGTGCCTGACAAGTCCAAAACAATAACCCCATGATTTTTTGAAAAACATTGATTCGGTTATTCCATTTTCAAATAGTTGAGAGTCATGATCTAGGGATTGCATGGTCAACTCGTACAGAGTTCTATAGGATTTTTTGTCAAATGATAGAGTGTACAGTGGAATACCATTCACTTTGCACACAAGACTAGATAGACCGAAAAAATTAAAATCATGGGGGGATTCAGTCCAGGATCCAACGGCATTGCCACTCTTCACAAAGGCCAAAGCCAATTTTGATGGGATTTCTCCATTGATAAACGATGAATCGCTATAGCTACGAGAAACCGGTGGCAATGTGACGTTGATTGGTGATTGTATGGGGGACAAGAAGTTTAATGTTGTTACCATTGGCTCTTATCTTTTCCACTGCCAATGCAACAGAGCTCATAACTTGTTGTTTTCGGACGTGGAGAATTGCCGATGTGATAATAACATTTGCATCGGGTGCTGCAGGAAGTGTTTTTCTCAGAATGAAATTCGATGGGGCCATCTGTAACTTTATGTCAATCTTGACATTGGGGGGTAGCCATTGGGATATATTGAATATCTCATGATTTAATTTTCCAACTAGATGATACTCCTGGGTCACTGCAGTAGTCAACTCACCGTCAGTATCAACACCTGTTCGATATTCATAGCCCAATGATTGTCCTCTCATCTCCTTGTACGCCTTTGGCGTCATCATCATAAATTGTATGTAGCTTGCATAGTTGGATAAATTATTGCTAGTGCTCACCAATGTCCCATTAATAAATACATTAATTTGTTTGAATAGGTTGTGTAGAATACAGTTTTCATAGGAGAGACCATCGCCGGCATTTGGAGTTGTATTATCTGACTTTTTCTTCACCACAATATTTAAATCAATAAATGTTGACGACAAATCAATGAAATAGTCTTCATTGGAAAATATTTGAAAGTGTATATTTTCCGAGAGGGGTTGTTGAGGGTGAAATTGTTCATAGTAGCCATACTTGACACTGACATCAACATTTTCAGCATTGAATAGATTCAATGAGGAAGTGATTGATGGATATGATTCCTTGTGAGGGAGATAAGTCATCTTAAGAGAAGAAATCCTTCTTTGATCTAACAATCTTTTTCTTCTTCTTCTTCTTCTGCTGCTTATTGGTCTTTGTTGTTTTATTTCTCAAAGTCCTTGTTGATGTCCTTTGCTTCCTGCCTGGGTGGAGACTGATGAGTGAATGACGCGAACGCATCCTTTTCAATCCCTCCCCATTTTGTCGAGATTTTAATTGTTCGCCAACGGCTCTTGCTGAAGATCTAATATTTTCTTTAACACTCTCCTTGAAATTCTTGCCCAACCCCCCAGTCCTGTAGTGTGGAGGCAGCAAAATTTGATGCAGCAGGTACAAGATATTTTCTGGCAAGGGGTAGTGCAGAACGAAATAGCTTAGCAAACCAGCTACCAAGACCATAGCCAGACATTGTAGTACGCCCTTGTAGTAGTCCAATCCATTGCCTATTGACGTGGACTCAAAGCACCAACATAACAGTCAATATCGGGACAGACAAATGGAATTCTTCTATTGTTCATTTTTTAGGTGATTGTACCGTCTTTGTCGTTGACAATAGGTCGAAAATGACATGTAATCACTGCTAGGCCCTTTGAAATTGCTATTGGATCACCTAATTCGGTTCTTAGTGTTAACTGACAGAGTTCCAAATAGGAAGTGTTTACGGGAATATACTGAAGATGCTTTATATTGTAGTGGTGAACATGTTCTTGATTGGTTTTTCGTTCAAGAACTCGTAGGAGGGGAACATTTGAATTACCAACCCGAGATGTTTTCCACAAATGAAGCGTAGAGAAATATACAAGTGTCCGTGGAGAAGCTGGGTGCATAGTCTGCATAGATAACATGGTCACTACCACTGAAATTTTCTGTCTTAATAATACGTTTTTTAAAACCAAGAACCTCACGTAAATTCTCATTGAGGAAAAATTCTTTCATTCTCAAATGGATTGGTAATATAAATTCTCCTTTGTTCCGTCGAGTAATTGAAAGTGAAACCACCTTTTTTTTCGACTTGCAATTTTTTTGTTGATAACTCGACACAGTTCATGCATGTTATTGTATTCCCTGTAGGGGATGTTAGCAATAGGGTACTGATTAGAGTCAAAAGTTGCCATTGCACCTTCATCACCAAATTCAAACGGTCTAATTTTTATTTCATATTTACGATCCTTTCTCAGGATGTCATAGGTATTTTTGAGAATACAGTCGACAAGGGCCACTTCATATGCACCGTCAAATTTGATGGCGGGTGAGAGTTTTGTCCAAAAATCACTTGTCGTATTCAAGTCATTGTAGAGAGGATCGGAAAACGTTGGACATGAAAGTTACATAGAAATCATTGGGCATTGTCAATATCTTCAACACCAATCCAAGAATCAAAATCGGAGTTGTATCCTAGCCAGCGAACAAGTAAATGCTGTTCTTACCCCGCGAGTACGTGTCTTTAATATCTTTTCAATTTGATAGATTTCACTGGCATTTTAACTTTTTGCAATTCATAGTCATAAAAGCCGCCGAGAATCTCTTCATCTTTGGTATCACGCAGGCGATAAGTTATGGGTTTAGTGTCTAGGATTTTTGCCCACTTTAAAAAAGTTCAGTGGACCACAAGTAATTCCCCTTTTCAAAAACATTAGTTGTTCTATTAATTCGAACCGTATCACCAACATTGAATTTATTTTTCTTCTTCTTCTTGACTTTTGATTCATTGGAATATTGTTTAAGAAAGGTGTCAATTGTATTATGATCCGAATGATGAACTTCCGTTGGTGTAGAGTTGGACAATGATCGATGAGGTCGTTGATTATAAATCAACATGATTTTTTTTTATCTAGATCATGAATAAAAGCCGGCGTATTTTTTCAATGTACAATATCTTGAAATTAAAAGTCGAATAGTTCTTATCAATCGTTCGGCCAATGCAGCCTTTATAGGACTGTGCGTTATGATAGAGCAGTGTGTACTATATTTCTCTAGTACTTTTGCAACATGAGGATTAACAAATTCACTACCGCGATCCGTTTGAATTTTTTTATATGAATCCTTTTCGAGAATACTTTCAATGGCCTGAGCAACTTCAACACCTCTCTTTGATCGCAATGGAATTGCATATGCATAGCGACTAAAAACACTGATTGCAAGTAGAATGTACTTGTACGGTGTATTGTGACGTCTTTGAAGCTCATCTAGAGTCAGGAGATCTGCTTGCATTATATCCAATGGGTAAAAGGCTTTAGTTTTTCGATATTGATTGGCACGAAGTCTATGATTTCTATGCAGAGTGTAACTTGGTTCATTTGTAGATAGTCTTGTACACTTTTAGTGCGAACACCCGTGACTTTGGAAAGAGTTGTGGGGGAACTTAAACTCCCCGCCTCGCCAATATTTTCATAAACACCTTTCAGAACTTCAGCCATTTCGAAACGTAAAACACGTTGTGTAACGTCCGCTACCCTTTTGTATACTGGCTGCTGCTGCTGCTGGTGGCGGAGACGTGACTTGATACGTCTTTCGCTTTTGTCTAGCTATCAGTGGTGTGCTAGTATTTTCCAAAAATTGATTTAAAATCTTCTTCTGCTTCAAGTTCATCTTTTAATGTTGATGATGATGATGCACGTTCATTTAATTTTTTAGAATTTGTCTATTGCCAATAAGACTTTTGGGGAAGTTTAATGTATTTAGAAAGTGTATAGATGAGTGTCAAATGATAATAGTCCTTTACGATTTGTAACCATGTCATACATTAAATCAAGTAGATTATAGCTCTTGCCCTGAATTATAATCCTTTCCCCATTGCTCTCAACTTGAATTTGACCACTTTCCAAGAGATAGATTAGGAGTCGTTTACTTTGTTCACGATATGAGAGGGGCATTAGATTTCCAATTTTCAATACAATTGAATCCAATTCCTCCTTCTTTAATTGTTGTTCCAACAGCAGACTCTTGAGGAGATGATTCTTTTTCGGGATCAGCAGCAGCAGCAGTGGGCTTTGATCGATAGTGTTTGTCCACTCGGCGAAGTGCATCTTGAAGTAAAATCAGTTTTTTATCATCATCAATAGTTTCATTGTCGAGGAATTTACTCAGATTGTCCTCAAAGTGTTCGACGGGTGAGAGAGAGCGAGTTCTATTGGAGTCAATTTATAGGGTTTTGCCATTCTCACTAGAGAAAACTGTTTACAAGTCCTGCAATTATTGGCAGTAAAAGTGTGAAAAAGCTACCGCCCGCCTGAAGAAGTCGTTTCCTTTTAAAATTCTTTCCTTTCTTTTTAGAGGCCAATGTACGTACAATGGAACGATGTTGCTTTGCCTGTTGCTTAACTACTTCTGGTAGTTGAACATTACCCTCGGTCAAATTTAAACAAAGTTCAGATATTAGATTAATGAAATCATTGTCAATACCATGTTTGAGTATTGCTTTTCTAAAGCTGAGGTTTTGAAGTGCTTAGAACTGAAAACAAGTGTCTATTTTCATGTAGTTTCTTCAGTGTCATGATAGCGACTAATAGGTCTTTTTAGTGTTCACCGGAGAGATATACTGTAATTTCATTGTCGAAAATATCTGTGACAAACACGCAGATCCTCGGGTGTATTTTGATTAAGATCCAGCAGGATATAACACGTGGGGTTTATTAGTTGCCTGATTGTATGCTGAGAGCAGAAATTTAGGGGCACCTGGATAGATTTGTTTATTGAGGGTTATTAGCGAGCTAGAATCACGAACAACTCTGTAGATGATATAGTAGGTACAGTTCAAAGCAAGTGTTCGCATACATTTGCTCTGATGAAAGAGATTGTGTAGAACCAGAGTAACGGAAATCTGTTCATGATGAGAGCGAACAGTGAACAATTGCAACATTTGCTGGGACCATTGTTCAATGGATTCAGCCAGATCGTCAATGATCAGCCAAGAGTTTGGTTCAATAATGTTGAAAACATCAAGTCCCTGTATGAACTGTATCTGCATCGATCCCATTGGCAGCAATTGCTTTTATTTTATTGTACGACTCCTGCCAAATACTATAGCAATAGTAGATTTTTTTCGGCTTTTCCGCAAACATTTTATCACAATTTTTAATTATTTTAGTTAAGAGTGTTGTTTTGCCCGACATGAGGGCCCACACAGAAACGATCTGAATGGTGTTTAAATTGATACATGTTCCTTTCAACAGTTCACCTGGAGAACAACTAACTGTAGACCCTAATTGTCTAATGACTAAATAATTTTTTTTTTTCCCTACTACTCTGTTCTTCCAGAAGACAAAGACAAAAGACAAAGAATCATATTTTTTTCTTTTATTATATGCAGATAAAAAAAGTAACAATACATTGAAAAAATACACTTTTTTTTAAATTTATTCATAATAAAAAAAATACAACAACAACAACAACATTTACATAGGTACACACAGATAAAAAACACTTTTTTTTTTACAGAGAAAAAAAAACATTAAATTAGAGAGAGAGCACTTGAAAAAAATAATTTTTTTTTTTTTTTAATTTATTTATAATAATAAAATACAACAACAACATTTACATGGAATGCACACAGAGAGAAAAAAAAACATTTTTTTTTTTTTTTTTTTTTCTTACAGAGAAAAAAAAAAAAAAAAAAAATGTTAAATTAGAGATGACACTTGAAAAAAAAAAAAAATCTGCTCTAAGTCCAAAAAAAGAGATAACTTTGGTGACGATGCGCCCCCCGCGCTGGCGGCGGCCGGCCCCCCCCCCCCCGGGCCGCGAGGCCCCCCCCCCCAAAGGCCGCGAGGCCCCCCCCAAAGGTTTTTAGGAAATAGTTACAGGACTTTATTTAAACCGAGACTTTCACGGTGGGCAATACATTCGATCCGGTCTGAAGTTAAATAGTGACCAAGGGGGAGGGTGGTCACACCATCTTGACAAACATAGACCTTGTCGGAAAATGGTACTCATGGCTATTTTCTCTAACATTTTACAGTATAGTTCTTGTACTTCAATGAACGAATTGCCAACAATTTGGCTCGTGGAATTGCATTTTCAGTAATACAATTCCTATAAATGTCCATATTGAAATTCTTGTCCACATAGTGCGTGGGTACTCCTTTGCAACGTTTCTTGATTTCCTCGTCGTGTGTCTGTATAAAGTACACCTTCGGACCTACAAACATACCACGGGAAATCAAGTCGCTACCCGTTTCAGATTTTAAAAATAAAAGTTGATTTGGCGCCCGACGTTTTACTAGCTCAGGGTAAAGACCACACTCCAATTGGTGTAGTCCATCCGTGAGCTGATAATTTCACCGTGCGCCAAATCATCGATTAGATTTGATGTTTTTACTTTGAGCAGTAGAGAATCCGTGTCACCGTAGCAGACCTCTACTTGCCCCTTTTCCGGCCACTGTACCCTAGCCACATTGTAGTAGAACTCCAACATGAGCTTTTTTGAGATCTCCAAGATAGCACTGCCTGCAGCAATATTTTTATTCAGGACAATGCGTCTTTTTTTCCTATTCAAAAGTACCATGCCCGGGCCAATGATTGTAAAGGAAGTGTAATTGGGATCGGCAATAATTCGAGCACATTGTTCTGGATCGGTCACAACGTCGCAACGATTCCTATTACGAACACTCTCACACATTTTGCCGAAAGCTGAATTCAAAATGAGTTTATAAATTTCTTTTTCAGCTTTCGTCTTTGCTGCAGAACGTTTGCTGACAAAAGTGTCAACAAACGTTTTCAAATAAGGCTTTTGACTAAACTCGAGTGCTCGGTGAACCTTTGTGACGTTGAAACCATTGTTTACACATCCATTTTAACGCTACATGATGTACAACTATGTTTTTTTTCGGCGCAGAAGGTCAGCAATAAGTTTTTGTTTTGAAGGCGCCCAATGCAATCCGTCCACCTCGACTAAAACGCCTATGCGAGGACTCAAAGAGTCCTTAGTCACAGGTCTATTGATACACGGGGGAAAACAAAAATCCTTTACTGAATCGTGAAGCTCGACTGGTATCTCTCCATCAATTTCAAAAAAACCATCCAACCGGTCCATTCTCCTCAACACCACTGTCAATGTTGGGGAAATGGGGAGCTTGAGGGTCATTGAGCCATTTATAGTCGCCCGCAAGGTAGTGCATAATGGGACATGGCAGAGGGGTAGAGAGAATTCATATCGAGGAAAAAAAAACTGCATTTGATTTTGTCCCCGTCTTCTCCCCCGTAGGATCAGTTTCCAAGATACGGTCTCCGTGAAAAACAAAACCCCCCCCTCATTGACCTCTCGATGAACAGATGCTGATCAATGTCAGTGATTAGCCCGATTTTTTCCCCACTAATTTTCAGGATGAGGTCCATCACTAGATGAGGCGAAGAAAAATAATAGCCCAAATCAAGATTAAAACTCCTCATAGATTTTATCCGTATTTTTTTTACACATAATGTCTAACAAAGTTAACACGTCACTCGAACAAATACAGCTTGCAGTAGTCAAATCCATTTTTACACCCTCCCGCTGCCCAAACTTTTTTAGCAAAACTGTATTCCTCGGGGGTGCAACTACGATCGTGAAGACTGTCGTAAAACGATTCAATACAAGGAATAGTCTCCTCGGCGAATCTCGACATGGAACAATAAAAAAGTCATAAGGATATATGCCCTTGACCGTTAACAAATCATATAAATCGTTTGGAAATCGTTGCTTGAGAAGGGGGGAAAGCATTGCTGCCGTCATCGTTTTTCTGCACTTGAATTAATTCGCTCAATGATTTGGGAAAAAAAAAACTGTAGGAATCTAAAAAGCGAATTTTATTCGTGTACTCAACACCGGCTTCAACAAATTTCCATATATAAATTCCAAAACAAGCAACTTTTCCGATGACTTAGGTATGATTTTGTACGTAAAGCTGTCTATCACCCATGCATCATCATCCACTGTTCCATTTCTTTGAAGATGTGTGCCAATGCAGGTAGCACAAAAACTTCAGATCGTAGTTAGAGTTATGTATAAAAAACCGGTAGAAAAAAGTTGTTGTTTAATTTTTAAATTACATGAATTGTGAGCCCACCCCCGAAAGTTACTTTTTCCCGTTGAATTGGGGTCAATAAGGTGATCGTGGTCCTGCACCGCGTCTTTTGGGGCAAGGGCACACCCCTACACACCCAGCAAATTGTTCCCTTTTCCAACGCCAGTTGCTCTTTATTCCGACAATGTCATCGGATAATTAGTATGACGTAATCGTGAAAAATGCCCTGTTTGCTGTTTTTTTATTAAAGAAAACCAATAGCTTTTCCATACTGCCCTCCTCGTCCATAGTTAAAAAAAACTCTTCCAATTGCATTTTATTGTTGGCATCGCGAACGGGCGTGCGCATAGGAACACGCAACTAGTTTGTGTTCCTTGACTATATTTGGCCTTGATGGGTCTGATACCTCAACCAGTCTTGTTTCACAGTCTAAAGACACTTTATCAGATTGCAGAAGAGAATTTTGAAAATTTTTAAATTGTAAAATGTCTTTGCCTTCTGCCGGCATTTCTATTCTTTGATTTCCATGAATTTTGCAATGCCCCATGTGATCTGAAAAAGTTCGCTCGGATCTAAATGGGGAGAGGCACATGGGCAATAGAAACGTTCACCTTTCTGAACGCCTTGACAGAGGAGTCGACTTATCGCCGTAACGGGGGGAAAAAAAAAATGACCATAGGAATTTACATCTTTGGGAGGTTCGTAAATAACCCATACAAAATTTTTAACATTTTCCACCCTCGGTGTCCTCACTGAGTACAAAACCCCCTTTTTATTCGGTTTTTTCCCCCCATCTACAAATTCAGTGTCATACTGGAGAACAACCACTCCCACCCCAAGATTTTCATTTGCTTTCTCGAATATGCTTATTTCTTTAAAGGACACCGGATATTTTCCCTCTAAACAATCAAAATTTACTTTAGGGAAATTTTTTCCACCGTTGCGAGCAAGTTTGTCAAGATTTTTCATTGTTGACTCATTATATAATGTCTTATGGGCCGCCACTAAAAATGCATACTTAAAAGCATTGAAGTCCAGTGTCAAATCTGAAACCCTGAACTCCTTTGGTAGCCGACAAATCAGGGTGGCATTTTATTTTGTTACCCCTCCCACCCCTTAAAATAAAGTTTTTTTTAAATCTACTGAGATTCAGATCCATGCGTTCAATGTATAAAATGGTGGGAACCACTCCCCCTCTCATTAAATGTATCCAAAGTTGAAATTAGTTTATTTACCCAGTTGAAAAAGTTGTCTTCAAATTCGTTTAGACCTGGGTAAAAAAAGTCTGGTTCCCCGTCGAAAAATGAAAATAAAAAATGTCCCCAGATGTCCCCTTTTGTAAATAAACTTTTTGGTTGACTGATGCTTTAATTCCCCCTGACCTCCCCATTTCTGGATCTGAATATCAATAAGTGCTCGAATTTTGTCGATATAGCTATGGAGATTTTTCACGGGGTCAGTTAAAATAATGCCAGCGTTTTCCTCGGGAAGGCTAAAATCTACCCTGTATGTTTGCAAATGACCTAGAGCAGATTCTAACAGATAAAAATCAGGCAATTCCGGGGACGTAGTACTGTTTTGATGTCCTGACCCTGTTTGTTCAGGACTCAATTCACTAATTATAAAGTTCTCATTAAAAATGTCCCCGGAAGAATTAGGGCCAACAATTTGAATAAGACTGTCCATTTCTTCAGCTGTAAATTGAAAATCCAGGGGGATATCAAATAACATACCTTCACTAACATCTGGCGAGAGGGGGGCAATTACCCATAATACTTTGAAGTCCTGGACCAGGGAAGGCAGAAGTTTTCACAGCTTCCCCCTGAAACTAGAAAATGAATGGATTAAGTTTTTTTTTTTTCTTTTGACGAAAGTTTTATCACAATTATAATACACTTTTTTTTTTTTTTTTTTTTTTTTACTTAAAAGTTACCCCCCCCCAACTGAAATTTAGTTTCTTCCAAAAATGTTTTCAAAAAACTAAGAAAAGAAAACTAGAGTATTTCACGTAAAAAAAAAAAAAATCTATCAAACGTTACTGTCATTGATCAAACAGTTCAAGTTATCAAAAACTTGCCCGTTAAAGCTCGAAACAAGACACGCTGGTTTTATAATACAGGTTTAATTAATTACGTAAATCTCTTGACAAAGAAAGAAATCGCTTGAGTCCTCTCGCAATAGCAAACCAAACCAGATTATACCCACTTAACCAGCCTATACCTGTATGGAATGCCATAAGACACATTTTTTAAATACGATACATGAAAAAAAAATACAGTTTTGTTTATTTATTTCATCTATTATTTATTCAGAATATTAATGGTGGGGATTGCACCCCTCCCACCTCCCCAAAGCCCTCTCCAAATACATTAACGATATTCTTTGTATTTAAAGGAGACGTATTGTTCAATTATAGTCTTAAAAAACGAGATATTTCTGTAAAGTACATAAGAAAAATTTAGAATCAAATAGCCTATACCTGTATGGAATGCCATAAAACACATTTTTTAAATACGATACATGAAAAAAAAATACGGTTTTGTTTATTTATTTCATCTATTATTTATTCAGAATATTAATGGTGGGGATTGCACCCCCTCCCACCCCCCCCCCCAAAGCCCTCTCCAAATACATTAACGATATTCTTTGTATTTAAAGGAGGACGTATTGTTCAATTATAGTCTTAAAAACGAGATATTTCTGTAAAGTACATAAGAAAAATTTAGAACCAAATAGCCTATACCTGTATGGAATGCCATAAAAAAACACATTTTTTAAATACGATACATGAAAAAAAAAAAATACAGTTTTGTTTATTTATTTCATCTATTATTTATTCAGAATATTAATGGTGGGGATTGCACTCCTCCCACCTCCCCAAAGCCCACTCCAAATACATTAACGATATTCTTTGTATTTAAAGGAGACTTATTGTTCAATTATAGTCTTAAAAACGAGATATTTCTGTAAAGTACATAAGAAAAATTTAGAACCAAATAGCCTATACCTGTATGGAATGCCATAAGACACATTTTTTTTTTTTTTTTTTTTTTTTTTTTTTTTTTTTTTTTTTTTTTTTTTTTATATTTAGAAATGCATGATAAGCACTCCATAAATATCATTAATTTGGTTAATGAAAGAAAATTAAATAGCTTAGAAACAAATTTTAAATTTTTAAAAAGCTATGCGCCTGAGAAAATTTTGTCTTATTTTTGAAAATAGGGATAGAAAAAAATTATGTATATACTTACAAATTCTGATTGGACTTCTATATCTGAACTCCTTTGTAATACTTGAGGAGGGTTTGCTATGGGGCCAAACGCGGGAGTCAGAGGGTTCTGTCACTATAAGTTGAGTGCTCGATGCATGGTCCAAATCACGTGTAACTTTTCTAGCGAATTTGATAACAGGCGCTCTTGTGGGCTGTATTAATGAAGGTTCGCCATATTTTGCTTTTTTCTCAGAAGGAGGATTATTGCAAGTCTCTTCTTCCTTAAAAAAAAAAAAAAAAAAAAAAAATTAGCATGTAGCAAAAAATGCATTTTGGGTTTTTGGAAAATAATTCAGTTTATGTTAGACATCTTGATTTCAAAATCAGAGGTTTTTGATAGTGGGATGGAGGACCTTTTATAAACTGCTCCTCCCCCCCCCCCCTCTCTCCTATGTCCATGCTTCCGTGACTGTATTTGTAAATTCGAACTTAAAAAGCAGTATTTGCGTTCCTTATTAAAACAATATGGAGAAGAATTGCATATGACGGTCAAGTAAAACTATCAGATTTCAATCAAATGTAGACATAAATAGAAATTAAGAAGTGGAAAAGTTAATTAGCACGGCTCAGTCAATCCCTCTTATGAGATAATTAGGTCCGTTAAATAAAAAGGATAGCTAACAATGTTATTTATTAAATAGGGTTATAAGGTAACAAATTTTATTTTTGAGGAAATGGGGGGTGAGGGTTTTGAACGCATTAAATTTCAGGAAGAGATTCTTCAACGCAGACTGGTCAGGAAATATTTCAAAAAAAAACATCCCTAAAAAAACCACTGATCGTGATAAAAAAAAATCGCACTGTAATAAAAAAGGAAGCTTTTGTAACAATTAATACATTAAAAGAATCAACATTTTATTCTAATCCCAATTTACCGATCGAAAGCTAAGCACTTTTTTTCAAAAACATCCTTAAAAAGGCCACTGATCTTGATAAAAAATCACACCATAAATGCAGACTGGCCTGGAAGTATTTTCAAAAACATCCCTAAAAAAAAAAAACACTGATCTTGATAAAAAAAAAAGCCACTGATCTTGATAAAAAAGGAAGCTTTTGTAACAATTAATACATTAAAAAATCAACATTTTATTCTAATTCCCAAATTACCGATCGAAAAGCTAAGCACTTTTTTCAAAAAAAAAAACATTCCCTAAAAAGACCACTGATCTTGATAAAAAAATCACACCGTAAATTTCAACCTATAAGAGAATTAGAGGTTTTTTCAACTCCTAAAAAACAACAAGCTTCTAAGTACATAAGTACCCTTAGTTCTAGTGTAAGGAAAGAATTTCTTCCTTAACTTAATGACAATTTCTTTTTAATAATGCGAATATTTTTTACTCACCAGAAAAAGGTTAGAATTATCCATTTTTTCGATGTAAATGCTTTTTACAAAAAATGCTTGTAATCTCGAATATAAACGATTCGAAACTGATGGAGAATCAAATATGGAACCTGATTATATACAAAAAATAATAGGCGAGTAAAAAAGAAGAGACACCGGTTTTTTGAACTAAAAAAAAAAAGACAGTGAACTTTGAAATTGCGTCATTCTCAGAGTGTAAAGACCTATAGACCTGTTTGTACGGGGGGGCGTTGTAGAATAACATGATATTTCCTATATGTCTCGTAGAAGTATTTGCTATATGTCTCGTAGAAATGGAATCTCTTACCTACTACCGCTGCAACCCGGATATGGGCTAATAATTAAGGGATCCCTTATGTAAGGTTGCTAGCTGCCACTGCAACTCAGATTTCTTCAGGAAATTTCATCGCCTCAGACATTTCTTAGAATTTTCACTTTAGCTGCTCGGGTTTATTTATAATCAAATATAACCTCGTATGACGTCATATATACCTCAGAACTTTTTTTTTTTCCCCTGTTGCATCAGTTACTATGTGATAGACTTCGGTCTTTACTATAAAATACCACTGGGACCTGGATTAAACGAATATGATTTAAAATAATCATCTATATAATGATTAATTTTATTACTTCAGTTGCTATGCGCTATAGTTCGTTCCTTAATGTAACAACCCGGATTAACGAATTTATTTTCATGTCTTATACGTAACTTATTATAATTCTCCAATGGTACAATGATAACCATACTAGTGGTTATGATAGTTCGTATTCATCAAGATTGGCCATCAAAATGCAGTTTTTAGTGGAAAAATTGATTCTATTTTAAAAATATTTTTTTCTAATTACAAATAGCACTGGATCTAGCAATTTCCTTTAAAATGAGCAATTAAAACAACCTCTCTACGATGTTCCAGTGCCAAGCTATCTGTGAAAAGAAAAAGAAAAAAAAAAGATGCCGTTTAGGCAGAATGCTGTAGTAGCTGCCACTTTTCTTGATTTTCAAGCCAATATATTTCCCTTGCTGTTCAAGCCAAGGAACAGAAAGTTTCCTAGATATGGGTTTTGAATTAGGTGGTTCTAATGGTTTATCTTTTGTTTTGAGCTGACTGTATTTTTAGAAGTTATGGGTTATTATATTTCTTAACATTGGACGCGATCGTCTCTTACTAGGTTGCTAGCTACCGCTACAACCCGGATAAATCTTATTTACTTACCGTATCTGTGCTAAGCTAAATACGGAATATGCATACTTCTTCAAGTAGTGAAATAAAGTTTGTGTTAGTTAAGACATGCTTCATTATAATTGAAACTAGCAGGATATTTGGGCGTTGTGCGTGGTGCGCGTGGAGCAAGAAGCGCCATGCAAACTCCTGTAGCAATCTTCTTTTAAGTAAAGTGTCAGATAACTTGCTAGAACGTTGTTTACGTTCTCTGAAGCCAGAGACGAAAAGGGCTATATAGATGTTCGACTGAGCAATTTGGCGTAACCACTAATTTTGGGGCATGTGCTTGTCTGTCTTTAGTTTTTCAGAAAAAATTCTCTGAGTGTCGTTTATTCAAAAACAAGGTTAAGCAAAAACATTTGTCGTTTACAAAAAAAACATTAGAATTAAACATTATTTATGAATTAAGCGCAAATTTCTCGGGATACTTATTATTTTTGAACCTATGGATGTTTGTAATAAATATGAAAACATTTTTCAAACAGAATAACACTGTTTTCAGACATCCATCACCATCATCGTAAACAGCTTCAAGGCACGCCAAATATCAACAATATTCTGAAATTTCAGGTGTTTGAACACATTCTTTTTTTTCAGGTTTTTTTTTGTTGGTGAAACAGTTCCTTTTCCCATGTGCCCGAAAACCCACAGATATATTTCAGGTTTATTTCAAGATATAAAACTGATAAATGGTCAGGTTTATTACAAGTGTTTAAATTACTAGGAAATGGGCAATGACCTCCCAAATCTTGTCCCTCCCTCTTCCTACTTACCCTAGGATTTAGGAAATAGTGTCAATATGGAAGAAACTATATATGGGATAACAATAATGTATTGTGGTGGATTAAAAAAAAAAATGGATGCCTTTGGCATAGTATTATTATTGCTTACCAATGTACTTTTTAAAGATTAAAAAACAATCAATGCAAACATATAATAGATATTAATTTAAATAATAAATAAATCTTTAAAACGAGTGAAACTTAAATTGAATATGCAAATCAAGCTTGAAACGAACAAAAATCACCACAAACAAGAGTTTGGGTATGACCTCCTTCTCTCACTGTAAAAGTCTAAAACCTACTGCGTCATTGGCGCTTTACTGAAAACTATATGCGTCTTGAACAGTCTTGGAAAGTATAAACAACATCAAATTGAATATGTGATGTATAATGATATATTAATTGCTGAAACATCCATCAGTTCAAGAATTTATTTCACTGTAATTGTGTTTTTATTTTCAATGCTGTAAGAACTAGAAAAGAAAAACTATTTGTAATATAATCCGTTTTCAGTTAAGCGCCAATGACGCAGTAGGCTTTTGGTCTTTATATACAGTTAGGAAAGGAGGGCAGTATCCAAACACTGTTTGTAGGGAAACTATATTCGTCTTTAACAAATTTAAAAAAAGAGCTAATAAACTACACTGAATATTTGATGTATAATGATATTAATTGCTAAAAGCTCATCAGTTCAAAGTCTTACTATAATTTTAATGTTTATTTTCAATATTAAGTACAAAAGAAAATATTTGTCGCAAAATTTGTTTTCGCTAAAGCAGCAATGACGCAGTAGGTTTTAGACTTTTACAGTGAGAGAAGGAGGTCATACCCAAACTCTGTTTGTGATGATTTTTGTTCATTTCATGCTGGATTTGCATATTCAATTTAAGTTTCCCTTGTTTTAAGATTTATTTATTAATTTTAAATTAATATCAATTGTATGTTTGTTTGCATTGATTGTTTATTTAACTTCTGTTCGTTTTAAGTTTCATTTATGCTTCGATAGGAAAATATTTTCTTCTTTTAAGCTTGATTTTCATATTCAATCTAAGCATTACTCGCTTTAAGATCTATTTATTCATTTATATTATTACTTGTTGTATGTTTTTGCTATGATTGTTTATTCAATTTCTGTTCGTTTTGGGTTTCATTTATTCTTCAATAGTAATTTCTAGTCGTTTTGAGTTTGAATTTTAACAGGTATATGTATCTGCTGAGCTTAAGTTCAAAATGGCCTTTACTTTTCTTTGAAAAACTTATTTTTCGGAATTTTTTTTAATTAATTTCAATAAATGTCTAAAATTCTACAAGATTGTTCCTAGCCTGAGTTGATTCCTTAATCAGCTTTGAACTAGTCTCTTATTAAATTTAATAAAAAAAAACAAGTTTTTTTTAACTGAAAGTAAGGAAAGACGTTAAAACTTAAAACGAACAGAAATTATTCCGTATATGAAAGGGGCTGTCCCCTCCTCAACCCCTCGCTCTTTACGCTAAAGTTTTTTATCGTTTTTAAAAAAATAGAGTTGTGTGAGAAAGTCAAACTTTAGCGTAAAAGAGCGAGGCGTTGAGGAGGTGACAGGCCCTTTCATATACGGAATAATTTCTGTTCGTTTTAAGTTTTAACGTCGTTCCTTACTTTCAGTTAAAAAAAAAACTTGTTTTTTTATTTAATTTTTGAACGTTTTTGAATTAATGCAGGGTTTGATTTTGGCTCACCGTACATGAATATTTAAAACAAAATTTGCATATTAATTTTACTTTTATTTGGTTAAATGGCTTTCCCGAAACTTG
>CM051260.1:3714512-3762012 GCA_027921565.1 Artemia sinica | reverse complement strand
TTTCTGTAAAACTGTAATAATTTTTTCTTAGCCCACTTTCGAATGAAAAGGACTTTTATTTCTGATCCGAAAAATTTACCCCTCCGTAGAAAATTCTTCCCACAAATATCCCACCCACTCCCTAGTAGAAAGACGGTCCTGCAGAAAATTCCCTCTGGAGAATTTATCTTGTGGAAAAACCCCCATGGAGAATTTCTCCCGTGGAAAATCCCCCCCCCACCTACGCAAAGATAATCTAGACAATTTCAACCCGGGTAAATATTTCCCCCGGACAATTCCCCTTAATATCTCCATATATAAAATTAAGTCCGTAAAGAGAAAGTAAAAAAAATTTTTTGATGGCAAATTCCATCAGTACAAAATTTCCCTGCTAAAGTTCAATCACCGGCAACTTCCCTCCCCACGGAAAATTATCCCCGTAGAAACTCCCCCTTGCATAAAATTCTCCCCTTCCCCCAAAAATGCCTGTATGCTTCCCAATAAGAAATGTTTATACGTAAGCAATGGACAAATTTCTACTACTACTACTAACAACTCACCGCAGCACCAAGCCGCCTGAGGCCGACAAAGCTACCCATGGTCCTCTTCCATCCGAATCTATTCAAAGCCTCCATTTTTACTCCCTCCCAGGAAGTTCCCATTGCCATTGAATATTTCTATATGACATCCTCCCATTCTAGCCCGGACGACCTGCTTTCCCTTAAGCCCTAGACGGTTGGTCGAAAAGGACAGTCTTCGGCAATCTGTCATCTTTCAAACACAGAACGTGCCCTAACCATCTCAACCTTCTCTCTCATTATAGCCTTAGAAAGCAGGATTGAACCACACTTTTTGTATACCCTATTGTTCGAAATCCGGTCAGTCAGTCCGGTACCTAGAACAATCTGTAGGCAATTTCTCTGGAAAACCTCTAGCAAATCTTCGTCTGCTTTTCGGAGCGTCCGTGCTTCAGAGCCATATTTGACCTTTGTCATCACTGTAACTTCTAATATTCTAATTTTGGTTTGCAGATATATCTTCCTGTTCTTCCAAACTTTTTTTAACTGCGAAAAAAAACACCCTGAACCTTGGCTATTCTACTTTTAACATCTTCACTACTCCCACCATTTTTATTAATATTACTTAATATTACTACCAAAGTAAGTGAATCTGTCCACCTGATCAATTTTTTTTTTTACAACGTCACCTTTTCATCTTCAATTATTCCTAGCCTTAGTGACTTAGGCTTCTTAACGTAAATTTTCAAACCTATTCTAGTACCCTTAACTCGCAAAACCTCTAAAAGTTTATTCATTTTGCTCACATTTTCATCTAGGATATTTAAATCATCAGCATAATCTAGGTCCAGGAGAGTTTTTTCTCTCCATTTGATTCCGCGGTCTCCCATTGCCTTTCCTGTACTTCTTAACACAAAAATTCATCAAATGACCCATATTAAGGGGGATAGGACGCAACCCTGCTTAACTCCTGATTTAATAGAAAACCAGCTGCTAACCTCATTTCCTGCCTTAACCGCAGCAGTGTTATTCTTATATATAGCATTAATCACATTAATGTATTTGTTGCCTATAGTAAAGGCCATACGGCCAAAATGTTTTATTATTTATTTATTTATTATTATTTTTTCCCCGGAGACACTTCATACGGAAGGGGTCGCCGTATTAACTTCAAAGGGGGTTCGATTGGAAATCGAGAGTTGTAGTGCCCTTTTTAAAGAATCAAAGTGACCAGAGGACAACTAGCCCCCCACGCCCCTTTTTTCCCGAATGCATCCGATAAAATATTTTGATATAGCCATTTTGTTAAAAGTAGTTCAAAGATAAAAAAGTTCTGGTGTCAACACAAACCCTCCAGGACCCGGGGACGCGCGTTGTAAGTTATGCCCTGGGGGGCATATATGGTTCTTATGGAAGGGATGCTCGTATAACTTCAATGAGGGTTCTTTTGATTTGAAATTGAAAGTTTTAGTTCAATTTTTAAGAGTCAAAAGCGATCGGAGGGCGTCCCCCTCCACGCCCTTTTCCTCAAACCTAGCCGATAAAAACTTTGAGATAGCCATTTTTTTAAAAAAATAGTTCAAAGACCATGTAACAAAAACTCCAGAGTCGACACAGCCCCCACGGCCCGAGGGAAGGCGTTGTAAGTTATGCCCTGTGGAAATATATAGTTCTTACGGAAGGGATGCTCGTAAAAACTTCAAAGAGGGTTCATTTGATAGGAAATTAAAAGTTCTAGTTCAATTTTTGAGAGTCGAAAGAGATTAGAGGGCAACTAATCCCCCCCCCCACGCCCTTTTTCCCCAAATGCATCCGATAAACATTTTGAGACAGCAGTTTTGTTAAAAATTGTTCAAAAGTCAGATAACAAAAGCTCAGGTGTCGACACAACCCCCCAGGGCCCGGTTGCAGGCGTTGTAAGTTATGCCCTGGGGATGCTCGTATGAACTTCAGAGAGGACTCATTTGATTGGAAATTGAAAGTTTGGGCTCACTTTTTAGGAGTCAAAAGAGATCCGAAGGCAACTAGCCCCCCCCCCCCCCCAACGCCTTCTTTTTCCAAACCCTTCTGATGAAAATTTTAGATAGACATTTTGTTAAAAGTAGTTCAAAGGTCAGATAAGAAAAACCCGGTTTCAATACAACCCCCGAGGGCCCGGGGAAGGCGTTCTAAGTTATGCCCTGAAGGCAAGTATGGTTCTTATAAAAGATATACTCGTGTAAACTTCATAGAGGGCTCATTTGATTGGAAATTGAAAGTTCTAGTTCACTTTTAAAGAGTCAAGAGATTGAAAGGTAACTAGCCTCCCCCCCCACGTCCTTTTACCCCAAACCCATCCGCTACAAATTTTGAGATAGACATTTTTTTTTTTTTTAATGTTCAAAAATTAGACAACAAAAACTCCGGTGTCGTCACAACCACCTAGGGCCCGGGGGGTAGGCGTTGTAAGTGTTGTCCTGGGGGTGTATATGGTTTTATGAAAGGGATGCTCGTATTAACTTCAGAAAGGGCTCATTTGATTGAAAATTGAAATTTCTAGTTCTAAACTTCAAGGGGGGCTCATTCGATTGGAAATCGAGAGTTCTAGTGCTCGTTTTAAGAGTCAAAAGTGATCGGAGGGCAACTAGGTCCCCCACGCCTTTTTTTCCCAAATGCATCCAGTAAAAATCTTGAGATAGCCATTTTGTTAAAAATAGTTCAATGATCACATAACAAAAACCCCAATGTCGACACAACCCCCAAGAGTCCTGGGGCAGGCGTTGTAAGTTATGCCCTGGGGGCATGTATGGTTCTTATGGAAGGTATGCTCGTATAAACTTCAGAGAGGGTTCATTTGATTGGAAATTGATAGTTCTAGTTCACTTTATAAGACTCCAAGGAGATCGTAGGGCACCAACCCCCCACCCTCCTCGCCCTTTTTTCCTCAAACCCATCCGATAAGAACTTTGAGATAGCGATTTTTTTTTAAATAGTTCAAAGACCATATAACGAAAACTCTGAGGTCAACACAGCCCCCCAGGGCCCGAGGGCAGGCGTTGTAAGTTATGCCCTGGGGGAATGTGTGGCTCTTATGGAAGGGATGCTCGTAAAAACTTCCAAGATGGCTCATTTGATTGAAAATTGAATGTTCTAGTTCAGTTTTTGAAAATCAAAAGATATTGAAGCGCAACTAGCCCCCCCCCCTTCAAACCCTTTTCCCCTGAACCTATCCACTACATATTTTGAGATAGACATTTTTTACAAAAATTATCAAAAATTAGATAACAAAAACACCGGTGTCAACACAACTCCTCAGGCAACCACTTCCCCGAGGGGTAAGTGTTTTAAATGTGTTGTCCCAGGGGCGTATATGATTCTTATGAAAGAGATGCTTGTATATAATTCAGAGAGGGCTCGTTTGATTGGAAACTGAAAGTTCTAGTTCTAAACTTCAAAGGGGGCTCATTGGATGGAAAATCGATAGTTTCAGTGCCCTTTTTAAGATCCAAAAAGTGATCTGAGGGCAGATAGCCCACCCACGCCCTTTTTTCCCAAATGCACCTGATGAAAATTTTGAAATAGCCATTTTGTTTAAAATAGTTCAATGATCACATAACAAAAACGAATGAAAACGAATCAAACTGCACATCATTCAAACCGTCAGAATGTCTTTTACACGCTATTAATAAAAACAAAGTGAACAAGAAAATCCCCACCCCAAAAAAAGAACATTTTCTAGAAATTGGCGTTTTACTCGAAATATTTTCGACACAACCTATAATTTTTATCTCACCAAACGATATAACACTCTTTTTTGAATAAAATCTTGTATTTACATTTTATACATCTAATATTTTAACCAGAAAAAAACAAAAGATGTCTCGTTCTGCGATCGCATATGCGCATTTGGTTTTCATAGCAATAAAAAAACCTGAACATCTTACATAAGGGGTTTTAGTTGCATAAAGTAGCGAAAGTTACAACATAAAAGGAAAGGATTTAGGATATTTATCTGACCTAGCTAAAGATAAGGATTCCGGCAACAACGAATTTACGGAGGTGTCATTGTCTTGCTTGAGGTACACCATGTTTTCTAGGCTAGTAATGTTGTTTCATTGTTGTGTTTTCATTGTCGGGTTTTCATTATTGTGTTACAATTGTTATGTTTTCTTCTGACATTCAGTTTGTTCCGTTTTCCGTTTCCCTCCGACCGAAGGTGCCAGGACTTGGCGCTGATGTACATTCCATTTCCAAATTAATCCAGAGTTAATCTCGGATTTTTACTTTTGTTGCAAATTTTTGTGATGAATTCAGATTTTTAACGATGATTTATTTTCTACAGGTTGCTCGTCAACGTCTCCTGTAGACTTCGGAAGAACTGTTTGTGTGACTGGTGTGTCGAGCGGAAGTTTCAGGAGGATTCCCCGGAAAAGAACCTGACTGATGGTAACTGACAACCCTCTTGGCACTCAATCTAGTGAGCATACCTGGAAGGATAAAATCCCCAGGAAAACACGACCTTGTGACTCTGCTTCCTTACTTTCTTTGTTTGAAAATATTTATGAGACTCCGATGCCATTTTCGGTGCCGAACCGCTTTGTAGGCTGTTTCCTACAAAACTCCTTGAAGTGGAATTTGAAGAACCAACTCCCATTTGGAAAGCCTTCAACGCAAGAATCTTTCTTTTCTGGTGTAGCAAAACCACCGTAGGTTACTTACCCTTGCATTCACCAACATCCTGTGAAGTCGTAGCCTCTGCCATTAGCATCTGTCAAAAAACAGCAGCGAAGCTTGGAAACAAGTACACAGTCATCAGTCAGGATCTAAACTGTTTATGAAATAACCTATGGCCTTCGAAAGTCCCAGCTCGAAAAATTGTCTAATCTAGTTTTCTTATTGGGCGGTTTTCACAAGCTCATGAACTATTTGAAAGGGGTTGGATCTCTTATGGATGGAGCAGGACTAAAAGAAGCTATTGTTGCGGGAGGGATTCTCAGTGAAGGTGCTGCGAATAAGGTCCTTTCAGGAAAGAACATGTACCAGGCACTCCATGCTCACTTCCAGGTCTACGAAGGAATGAACGTACTCTGGTGGGAAGCATTTGAGAATTGGCTTGAAACATCCTGCTTCAATTTAGTGCCTTCTACAGTCGAGAAAACTTCGAATCCTGAGTGATGCAATTGAACGCTTCAAAAGTGAAACTTTTCTGAAGCATGTAAGCAGATAGGAGATGCGTTGGACAGTATTGCTCCGCTTTTCTTGAAGTACAAAGAGTCCAGATCTACTATAAGGAGTCATAGCCTCTGGATCAACTATTTAGATCTTATCCGTACCGGAAACGACTATCTTTATGCTGAAAGAGCTGCGGACTGGGGATCACACTTAAACGCCACAAATTAGATGATTCCATTTTCTTCGCATCTGGAAACCATAAATACGCCGCAGCTGCGCTTAACTACCTAGAAGAAATGCTACGCCTGCCTGAAAAAGAAGTTCACAGAGTGTTTGTAAGTGGTAATTTTGTTGTTAGGAAAACAACCGAGCCTTTAAATCTTGCTTTAGAGTCGACTGTGAATTTGTAAATCAAAGGTCATCGAGGAGTTTCTGGTATCGTTGGTGTGACAACGAATAAAATGCCAGGGATCGATATCTGGCCACTCTCCCCTTTCTTGCAGCAGTCACCAGAACGCTGAAAACAAACCTGAATATGGATGACGAGGCAATGAAGCATCATGAAGATACCACTGCGTTTACGATTTGACAATAAAAGGCAGAAATCGGGTTATGGACTTGGTAGAGTTGTTCGGAAGCCAATTCAAGACAGACGAGAACAGAGCTGCACAACTTCACGACAAGGGATACAGCTCCAGAAGCCGTAGCAAATAGTCTGCTGAACCTCCGAGAAATTGGCTTCGAAGCCATGAGTTCGTATCTCGAAGGGACATCCACGAAAGTAAAAGTTGGCATAGTACAAAGTTTCGCCTTTGTTGCCAAAAAAAGGAAAAAAGAAAATCAATCATCTATCATCAAGTCGTGGGATTCTTAGGGAGCATATCCGAAGCTTGTCAGTTATCCATTTGTTTGATGACAGGTATGACGGTCTATGACAGGTATGACAGGTAGGAGATCCTAGAGGAAATATTTCCAGCCCGTTCACTTTCTCCAGCAAAGCTGCAACACTCTGGGATGGGATTCTTAGTAGTCGCTCAGCCAAAGTTCGACTCTTGAAAGTTCTTTTCGAGGTCTGGGAGTAAAAAAATTTCGACCCGCCTGATGGTTCATCTTGCTGGAGGTTTCGAGAGTCGACATAGGGCTGCTACCGTTACACCCCGTGGAAGCTATGTTGATGATGATCTCTTGTCTTGTCATGAGGAAGCAGACACTCGGGTGTTATATCACACAGCAGTTACCGCAAGACGAAGAAGCACACTTGTGATAATACAAGCCAACGATACCGATATCGTCTTACTAGCTGCATACTACTTCCAGTATCTTGCTGGTCTCGGCCTCAAGCAGCTCTGGGTTGAGTGTCCGTCCTACTACATACCTATTCATACGGCAGCACAAAAACTAGGACTAACATTTTGCAACGTCTTGCCGCTTGTCCACAGCTTGAGTGGATGTGACACCACAAGCTTTCTGTTTGGAATGGGAAAGGTCCGCTTTTTTCGAGCTGTGAAGTCTTCAGAAACTTTGTTGGGGCCTTTAGGTGATGAAGTTCGAGCCCTTGCAGAGAAGTCACCATCTGTGCAAAGTGATGGTTTAGTCAACGTCTGTAAGCAGCTTGGGGTTACAGTGTATGGCAGAAGTGCGACTAACTTCAATAGTCTGAATGATCTTCGAGCACATTTGTACCCAAGATTGGAGGATTTGCGGCGTTTATCACCAATTGATATATCGTTTCTGCTTCATTTGATGAGGGGCATGTTCAAGTCACTGATTTGGATCCAAAGCCACAAGCCCTGTATTGATTTATCTCAAGCTACCGATATAGGCTGGAAATTGAAGATCATGAACTGAAGCCAGACCTAGTTTCTGCGATGCCGCATGGGCTAGCATCGCTTTCTTTTTGCAACTGTGACAAGACGAGGTGTGGCTCGCACTGTAAATGCTCCAAAACAGGTTTCTGTGACAGCGCATGCAAGTGTGGAGCTGACCCCCAAAAATGCCTACTTTCCGATGTGAATCAGAAGGAGTCTAAAGACGAAGGTGAAGAAGAAAAAGAGATTTAGCCACTGTTTCATGTTCAGTTATAAATATTTGATTTTTTATTTGTTTTGATATCAAACTGCTAATGCAGTCGTCTAAACCTTAATTTTAGCTGATCATGACAGTTAACGTCTACTACATCAGTGGCCGTCAAACTCAATCTAACCGATTGGATCATTGACCCCTGCTATGCTGGGATTTAAAGAAAATAGTATCTTAAATCAGCCTTAGTCACATCTGCACCACACATTCACACGGCTCCGCCACCTTGAGACTCGTGTATGAGCCTACGTAAGCCAGATTGTATATTTACTACTACAGAAAAAATAAATAGTTGCTCAAGAATTAAGATTCTTTGGAAAAGAGGCACATAGTTTGACTCGTAATGGCGAGCAGAATTCGAATAAAGCATAAAAAATATACCAAATTCGCGCATGCGATCGCAGAACGAGGCATCTGTTTTTTTTTTTTTTTTTTTCATGGTTAAAAATATTAGTTGTACAGAACGTAAATACATGATTTGATTCAAAAAAGAGCGATCTATCGTTTGGTGAGATAAAAACTATAGGTTTTTATTTGAAAATATTTCGAATAAAACGCCACTATTCACAAAATTTTTTATTTTTTTGGGGGGGGGGATTTTCTTGTTCAAACGCTTATATATTCTTGCAGATTCAAGTCTCGACTTTTTTTATTAACAACGTGTAAAGGATATTCTGGCGGTTTGAATGATGTGCAGTTTGATTCGTTTTCATTTTTTAACAGCTAAAAAAAAAAAATAAAAAAAAACCTAGTCATTGTAGGCTAATTTCTAAAAGCTATGACGTTATTTAGAAAAAATAAATATTTGCTCCCGAATTAAGATTTTATTTTTAAAAAAAGAGGTACATGGTTTGACTTGTAATAACGAGAAATATTCAAATAAAGCATAAAAAGATATACTTATGCAGGCAAAGATTTCAGAAAAACGAAAAAAAACTAAGAAAAAGTATATTTAAAAACCTTGTTTTCGAAATTAAATAAGAGTTAACAAAAAAATAAAGGTTGGGGGAAAACTAAAAGTACCAGGGGAAAGTAATCATTCTTAGGATTCAGAATCTGTCAAGTTTATAAAGTTTTCCGTTTATTTTACTGTGTAAAAAAATCAAGAGTGGTATGACGTCGTTATAGGCCAAATTTGACTTTATACGCTAAAATGACCATGTTCTACACGCGTGCGAACTTGTACGCCCCGATATTCGTTATCAGCGCCCCCGATTACCCTATAATCCACCCTCAAACCAACTGCAGCGAATGTGAGCCACCCTTTGAAAGATAACGGTTCCTGGATCACTGACTACAGTAGATTTTAGACTTTTACAGTGAGAGAAAGAGGCGATACCCAATCTCTTGTTTTGTAGTGATTTTTGTTTTTTTCAAGCCTGATTTGCATATTCAATTGAAGTTTCGCTGATTTTAAGATGTTATTTTCATTTACATTAGTATCTATTGTATGTTTGTTTGCATAGATTCTTTATTTAATATCTGTTCGCTTTGGGTTTCATATATACTTCAATAACAAAACATTTTTTTTCGTTTTAAGCTTGATTTGCATATTCAATTTAAGCATTACTCGCTTTCTGTTCGTCTTGGGAGTAGGGTAAGAGGTACCATTTTGCTTGCCTTATGTTCCTTCCTGTGTTATTTGCTTGCCTTATGTTCCTTCCTGTGTTATTTGCTTGCCTTATGTTCCTTGGTACCTTTCCAGAGCATTTACTTATGGATTTGGGTGGATTATGTTCCCTCCCATGCTATTCTAGGAGCTTATGTTCCTTCCTATGCTATTACAAGGGCTTATGTTCCCTCCCATGCTATTTTAAGGGCTTATGTTCCCTTCCATGCTGTTCTATGTTCCCTCCCATGTTATTCTAAGGGTTTATGTTCCCTTCCATGCTATTCTATGCCCCTTCCATTGTTATTCTATGGGACCTCTACACATGATTAAACACGTTATGAAACTATGTGCTATTTGCTTATGTCCCGTTGGTACCATTCCAAACGAGTGGGGATTCCCCGCCTGTTCCTAAACATTGCAAAAAAGATAGCAGTATGATCGGGGGATTCCCCGCACAAATTTGTTTCAACTTCAAGTTTTTATGTTCCTTCCATTGTTATTCTATGGGACCTCTACACGTGATTAAACACGTTATGAAACTATGTGCTATTTGCTTATGTCCCGTTGGTACCATTCCAAACGAGTGGGAATTCCCCGCCTGTTCCTAAACATTGCAAAAAAGATAACAGTATGAACGGGGATTCCCCGCACAAATTTGTTTCAACTCCAAGTTTTTCAACCAGAGTGTTTTTTTTTCGATCTGACACCTGTTTTTTAGGCAGCCAATCAGAGAACTGCTTAACAATTCGTCATTGAAACCCCGTATAAAATGTTCATGCATTGGAATTTATTTCATTATTTTCACCAGTAAATTCAAATTTCAGAGGGACTTAGCCCCTCCCTCTCCAACAACACAAGCCGTAAAATATTATGTGTATACTCGATAGAAAACGCTAAGTATGCTTTTTTCTATTATGTAAAACAAAAAACTCTCTCATCCACTGCTGTGTTACGATCATAATTCCTTACTTTTAATTATTTCGTTCAAAAATGCCCCTTTTTCCCAATTATCAGAAAATCTTTTTTCCAGTCTAAAAACCACATGTGTTTATAATTACGGAGAGTCCTTTTTGAAGTCAGAGTTTAAACGTGTCTTATCTGAGTTATGAAAAAAAAGGTTGATGATTAAGACAAGGATTTGTGTAATTCTAAACGCTTTGGCCATTCAAAAGCGAGGATTTCTGTTAAATAAATAATTCTTATACATTTTAAAATAGCTTATTTCGTTCCAAAGCTTGGCTTTTTTCATAACCAAAGGTTCACATTTGACCCAAAGAAATGTATTTTCTATAATTTCCTTACAAAAACTAGTGTTTACCTTCAAAAAGCTTTATAGTTTAGTTTTTAGGGAAATGGCTTATTTTCGTTCCAAAGATGGGCTTTTTCATAACCAAAGGTTCACATTTGACCCAAAGAAATGTATTTTCTATAATTTCCTTACAAAAACTAGTGTTTACGGTCAAAAAAAGCTTTATAGTTTAGTTTTTACGGAAATGGCATATTTTCGTTCCAAAGCTTGGCTTTTTCAGGGCTTGAGTTGCACGGGAGTTGAGTTGCACGAGGTTCAGTTACACGGGGGTTCGGTTACATGCGGATTCAGTTACACGGGGTTTAGTTAAATGTGGTTGAGTTGCATAGTCTCGTTGGAAAAAATTGGAGTTCATACTTAAACAGTTCTATTAAGAGCTATTGCTATGGAAATGGCTCATTTTTGAATTGAAACTAGGCTTTTCTGACTGAAGATACACATTATAATCAGAGAAATGTGTTTTGATAGTATTTTCTATATTTTCGTTGGAAAAATTGGAGTTCATACTTAAACAGTTCTATTAAGAGCTATTTTTATGGAAATGGTTTTATGAGGGCTGGCGTATCTGATGAAATAATTTAGGTCGTATGATCAATTTAATTTATTTTTAATTCAGTAGTTTTTCATTAAGGACACTCGATATCCTAAAAGAGTTTGATTCAAACTTTTACCTTGAGCATCTATGCTGTTAGCAGAATTTCAAAAAAAGGAACGTTTATGAGTGCTGGCGTATCTGATGAAATAATTTAGGTCATATGATCAATTTAATTTATTTTTTAATTCAGTAGTTTTTCAGTAAGGACACTCGATATCCTAAAAGTGTTTGATTCAAACTTTTACCTTGAGCATCTATGTTGTTAGCAGAATTTCAAAAAGGATCGTTTATGAGTGCTGGCGTATCTGATGAAATAATTTAGGTCGTATGATCAATTTAATTTATTTTTGAATTCAGTAGTTTTTTTTTTCAGTAAGGACACTCGATATCCTAAAAGTGTTTGATTCAAACTTTTACCTTGAGCATCTATGTTGTTAGCAAAATTTCAAAAAGGATCATTTATAAGTGCTGGCGTATCTGATGAAATAATTTAGGTCGTATGATCAATTTAATTTATTTTTTAATTCAATTCAGTAGTGTTTTCAGTAAGGACACTCGATATCCTAAAAGTGTTTGATTCAAACTTTTACCTTGATCATCTATGGTGCTAGCAGAATTTCAAAAAAAAGGATCGTTTATGGATGCTGGTGTATCTGATGAAATAATTTAGTTCGTATGATCAATTTAATTTATTTTTTTAATTCAGTAGTTTTTTTTCAGTAAGGACACTCGATATCCTAAAAGTGTTTGATTCAAACTTTTACCTTGAGAATCGATGTTGTTGGGTCCCAGTCCACCAGGCAGAATGGTTGAAATCCACTAGCTCAGAAGTGGGGTCTTAGTCAACCAGCCTGAATGGTTGAAATTCACTAGCTCAGAATTGGGGTCTTAGTCCACCAGCCTGAATGGTTGAAATTCACTAGCTCAGAATTGGGGTCTTAGTCCACCAGCCTGAATGGTGGAAATTCACTAGCTCAGAATTGTGGTCTTAGTCCACCAGCCTGAATGGTTGAAATTCACTAACTCAGAATTGGGGTCTGGTTAGTCCACCAGCCTGAATGGTGGAAATTCACTAGCTCAGAATTGGGGTCTTAGTCCACCAGCCTGAATGGTTGAAATTCACTAGCTCAGAATTGGGGTCTTAGTCCACCAGCCTGAATGGTTGAAATTCACTAGCTCAGAATTGGGGTCTTAGTCAATGTTCAGATTGGAGCGTTGGGGTCCGACTATCTGGGCTTTATTTGTCAAGGCCTGAATGCTAAGCGATGGACATGAGCTCGATTGGGATCCCCATTGTGAAAATGGAAAACAAAAAAACAAAAATATATTGTCGGTATGTGTGTAGAGCATGGCTTGGTTACCGCTAGGGTAACAGTCTAACCGTTGACGGTTTTAGGTATCCGTGAATAAGTTCTAAGGCGAGAGTGGAAGTTGGGACAAATTTTTTGGAGGTGCCCACCTCACCTGCCCAGAGTCTCAGGCAAGTGACCCTAAATTTGAAAAAGTGAAAATGGGCTCAGATTTTCTAAACTGAGCTGAGACAATGAATAGATACTATTGGGAAAGTGATTGGAGACGCTGGGCATCCGTGAACAAGTGCTAAATTGAGAGAGGAAATTGGGACAATATTTGGGGGTGCCCACCCGCCCAGAGTCTCCGGCAAGTGAGCCAAAAATTTAAAAAAACACACAATTATTTTTTCTGTTCAATTATTTTCAGTGTAAGCCAATATAATTACCTCATTCTTTTATTCTAACTTAACTTGTAGGAATAGGACTTCTAGAATAAGGATTCATTCCCTCGACTAAATCAGTTTTTTCATGTAAAATGGTGAACAAAAGACTATTAATTCTCTGTATTCTTCTTCTTCCTCTTCTTATCTAGCTGAACGTTGCGCTGTGTTTGTCACACCAACTAGTAAATATTTATCGGGCTTTTATTTTTTCCGTTCAATTATTTTCAGTGTAAGCCAATATAATGCTAGGGGGAGTAAAAATGGTAGTTATTTAGTACCCGGTAAACAGGTGACTTGATATGCTTCATTAGAAGTAGGTTATTGCTAATGATACCTCCTCGACAGATATTTTTTATGGCTCTAACAATTGTACTCTATGTTTGCCCAGAGACACGATGTGGCTTTCCCACTATTGCTCTATGGCGGTTATCGACACTGCCTAGTTTATTACATGTATTAAATCAGTATTTTTTACACAGTGGAACGATAAACACATAACTAATATCTCTAAAAAAGTGAAGATGGAGCATTTTAATAAAGTGTGTTCACATAACAAGGTTTTTGTAGCATTGAATGCCAACATGGATAAGTATTTAAACTATGAAACAAGTGCAAGCGGAAGCACTATTGGAAATGTATGCATGCATTGTCATGACAGTAAGGAATTAAATTCTTTGGAATACCGAAAAAATTCAACTCTTATGTTGGTGGTTATGCGAGATTGAGATCTCCAGAGATGATTGCACTCAAAGAGAATGCCAACATAAAAATAATCGTTGATGATAGAGGACAACTCCTTGCTACTGTTGCAGGTAACACATTACCTACTGATACATCCAATCGTCACCTTTCGGGTATTAGCATTCAACGGAAGATCAATAAAATAAAGGCCTACTCTTCTACTAATATCGTAAACCATATCTTGTCTACGTGCCGAAACTGTTACCTGTGTAAAAATAATTTGATAACAGACAGTGAAATTGCCAGAAAAATAAAAAGGGCATTGTCAGAAAATATCATTATGGAATATAAAGATGAATCGATGAAAAACAAAGCACCAGAAAACGTTACTACCATTGATCAAACAGTCAATGAACCAAATAATACCAAGGATGAAAAGCATATTGAGCCTGTTGATGAGACACCAGTAAAAATTGTGTATGACTCAAAATGGAATAATGATAATTCTACTGATTACTAACTAAGAGAAGACAATAGCTATAATATCAAGAGAGAACATGGTGAGCTATTTTATGGAACAGATTCAAAATGTCCAAAGTTAATCATTGATATTAATAATGTATCATAATATATTTTTTGTATTAATATTCTACATAGCATTATTTCATTAAAAATGTATTATGCATTACATTGTTATGTGTTAATTATTTTTAGAGTAAGCTAGCATATAAAACGTTTAGAATGTCTAATAAAACGTCGGAAATGTAAGAAAAGGAATTTGCATACATCTATTGTCAGACACATGGGATAACATTGACAAAATCTTGGTATCAGAATGAATAAATTATTTATCAACATCCGTTATTGGATATGTCATTATGAAAAAATTGTAAGTAAGTAAGTAACAAACTCTTTCTTGAATTCACCTCTTGGATACACAATACAGAAATTTAATTAAGGAAATTATGAAAAAAAATTGTAAGCAAGGAACAAACTATTTCTTGAAGTCACCTCTTGGATACACAATGCAGAAATCGTATTTAAGAAATTATCAAAAATTGTAAGTAAGTAGCAAATTCTTTCTTGAATTCGCCTCATGGATAAATAAAAAAGACATTTCATTCAAGAAATTATGACAAAATTCTAAGTAAGTAACAAACTCTTTCTTGAAGTTACCTCTTGGATACACAATGCAGAAATTTCATTTAAGAAATTATGAAAAAATTGTAAGCAAGTAACAAACTCTTTCCTGAAGTCACCTCTTGGATACACAATGCAGAAACTTCATTTAAGAAACTATGAAAAAATTGTAAGCAAGTAACAAACTCTTTCCTGAAGTCACCTCTTGGATACACAATGCAGAAACTTCATTTAAGAAACTATGAAAAAAATGTAAGTAAGTAAGTAACAAATTCTTTCTTGAAGTCACCTCTTGGATACATAATACAGAAACTTCATTTAAGAAACTATGAAAAAATTGTAAGTAAGTAAGTAACAAATTCTTTCTTGAATTCGCCTCTTGGATAAACAAAAAAGTCATTTCATTCAAGAAATTATGACAAAATTCTAATAAGTAACAAACCCTTTCTTGAATTCGTCATTGGGTTGCACAATACAGAAATTTAATTCAGGAAACTATGAAAACATTGCAAACAAACTCTTTCTTGAACTCGCTTCCTGGACAGACAATACAGCAATTTCACTCAAGAAATTATGAAAAAATTGTAAGTAAGTAACAAACTCTTTCTTGAATACACCTCTTGGATACCCAATACGGAAATTTCATTCAAGAAATTATGAGAAAATTCTAAGTAAGTAACAATCTCTTTCTTGAAGTCCCCTCTTGGATACACAATACGGAAATTTCATTCAAGAAATTATGAGAAAATTGCAGATAAGTAACGATCTCTTTCTTGAAGCCCCCTCTTGGATACACAATACGGATATTTTATCCAAGAAATTATAAAAAAAGGGAAAGTAAGTAACAAACTCATTATTGATTTCACCTCTTGGATACAAAAAAAAGACATTTCATTCAAGAAATTATGACAAAATTCTAAGTAAGTAAAAAACTCATTCTTTAATTCGCCGTTTGCATGCACAATACAGAAATTTCATTCTATGGGACCTCTACACGTGATTAAACACGTTTTTAAACTACTTGCTATTTGCTTGCCTTTCCTTGGTACCTTTCCAAAAACGAGCGGGGATTCCCCGCTGGTTCCTACACATTGCAAAAACAAGGTAAAAGTTTGAATCAAACACTTTTAGGATATCGAGTGTCCTTACCAAAAGTCGACAGGAATGCCCCCCTCCGGCGAAAAAATTGTAAGTAAGTAAGTAACAAATTCTTTCTTGAATACACCTCTTGGATACCCAATATGGAAATTTCATTCAAGAAATTATGAGAAAATTCTAAGTAAGTAACAATCTCTTTCTTGAAGTCCCCTCTTGGATATGCAATACGATACGGAAATTTCATTCAAGAAATTATGAGAAAATTCCAGGTAAGTAACAATCTCTTTCTTGAAGTCCCCTCTTGGATACACAATACGGATATTTTATTCAAAAATTATAAAAAAAGGAAAAGTAAGTAACAAACTCTTTATTGATTTCACCTCTTGGATACAAAAAAAAAGACATTTCATTCAAGAAATTATGACAAAATTCTAAGTAAGTAAAAAACTCATTCTTGAATTCGCCGTTTGCATGCACAATACAGAAATTTCATTCTATGGGACCTCTACACGTGATTAAACACGTTTTGAAACTACATTTATTCAAGAAACTATGAAAAAATCGCAAGTAAGTAACAAACTCTTTCTTGAGTTCCCCATTTGGATGTACAATACAGAAATTTAATTCAAGAAATTATGGAAAAAAATGTAAGTTAGTAAGTAACAAACTCTATGCTTTTTCTGCATCAATTGTCGGATATGTTGAATAAAATATGCAAAATCGACATAGCTTTATTTCATTTTTTAAGGTTAATTTAGACGAGGTTACGTGCGCGCACGTAACCTCGTCTAAATTAACCTTAAAAAATGAAATAAAGCTATGTCGATTTTGCATATTTTATTCAACATATCCGACAATTGATGCAGAAAAAGCATAGAGTTTGTTACTTACTCACGTACATTTTTTTTCCATAATTTCTTGAATTAAATTTCTGTATTGTACATCCAAATGGGGAATTCAAGAAAGAGTTTGTTACTTACTTGCGATTTTTCCATAATTTCTTGAATAAATGTAGTTTCAAAACGTGTTTAATCACGTTTAGAGGTCCCATAGAATGAAATTTCTGTATTGTGCATGCAAACGGCGAATTCAAGAATGAGTTTTTTTCTTACTTAGAATTTTGTCATAATTTCTTGAATGAAATGTCTTTTTTTTGTATCCAAGAGGTGAAATCAAAAAGAGTTTGTTACTTACTTTCCCTTTTTTTATAATTTCTTGAATAAAATATCCGTATTGAGTATCCAAGAGGGGACTTCAAGAAAGAGATTGTTACTTACCTGGAATTTTCTCATAATTTCTTGAATGAAATTTCCATATCGTATTGTATATCCAAGATGGGACTTCAAGAAAGAGATTGTTACTTACTTAGAATTTTCTCATAATTTCTTGAATGAAATTTCCGTATTGGGTATCCAAGAGGTGTATTCAAGAAAGAATTTGTTACTTACTTACTTACTTACAATTTTTCGCCGGAGGGGGGCATTCCTGTCGACTTTTGGTAAGGACACTCGATATCCTAAAAGTGTTTGATTCAAACTTTTACCTTGTTTTTCAATGTGTAGGAACCAGTGGGGAATCCCCGCTCGTTTGAAAGGTACCAAGGAAAGGCAAGCAAATAGCATGTAGTTTCAAAACGTGTTTAATCACGTGTAGAGGTCCCATAGAATGAAATTTCTGTATTGTGCATGCAAACGGCGAATTCAAGAATGAGTTTTTTACTTACTTAGAATTTTGTCATAATTTCTTGAATGAAATGTCTTTTTTTTGTATCCAAGAGGTGAATCAATAATGAGTTTGTACTTACTTCCCCTTCTTTTTTTTATATAATTTCTTGAATAAAATATCCGTATTGTGTATCCAAGAGGGGACTTCAAGAAAGAGATTGTTACTTACCTGGAATTTTCTCATAATTTCTTGAATGAAATTTCCGTATTGTTTATCCAAGAGGGGACTTCAAGAAAGAGATTGTTACTTACTCAGAATTTTCTCATAATTTTTTTAATGAAATTTCCGTATTGGGTATACAAGAGGTGTATTCAAGAAAGAGTTTGTTACTTACTTACAATTTTTTCATAATTTCTTGAGTAAAATTGCTGTATTGTCTGTCCAGGAAGCGAGTTCAAGAAAGAGTTTGTTTGCAAATGTTTTTCATAGTTTCCTGAATTAAATTTCTGTATTGTGCAACCCAATGACGAATTCAAGAAAGGGTTTGTTACTTATTTAGAATTTTGTCATAATTTCTTGAATGAAATGACTTTTTTGTTTATCCAAGGGGCGAATTCAAGAAAGAATTTGTTACTTACTTACTTACAATTTTTTCATAGTTTCTTAAATGAAGTTTCTGTATTGTGTATCCAAGAGGTGACTTCAAGAAAGAATTTGTTACTTACTTACTTAAAATTTCTTCATAGTTTCTTAAATGAAGTTTCTGCATTGTGTATCCAAGAGGTGACTTCAGTAAAGAGTTTGTTACTTGCTTACAATTTTTTCATAATTTCTTAAATGAAATTTCTGCATTGTGTATCCAAGAGGTAACTTCAAGAAAGTGTTTGTTACTTACTTAGAATTCTGTCATAATTTCTTGAATGAAATGTCTGTTTTATTATCCATGAGGCAAATTCAAGAAAGAATTTGCTACTTACTTACAATTTTAGATAATTTCTTAAATGAAATTTCTGCATTGTGTATCCAAGAAGTGACTTCAAGAAATAGTTTGTTACTTACTTACATTTTTTTTTCATAATTTCCTTAATTAAATTTCTGTATTGTGTATCCAAGAGGTGAGTTCAAGAAAGAGTTTGTTACTTACTTACTTACAATTTTTTCATAATGACATATCCAATAACGGATGCTGATAAATAATTTATTCATTCTGATACCAAGATTTTGTCAATGTTATCCCATGTGTCTGACAATAGATGTATGCAAATTCCTTTTCTTACATCTCCGACGTTTTATTAGACATTCTAAACGTTTGATATGCTAGCTTACTCTAAAAATAATGAAACACATAACAATGTAATGCATAATATATTTTTAATGAAATAATGCTATGTAGAATATTAATACAAAAAATATATTATGATACATTATTAATATCAATGATTAACTTTGGACATTTTGAATCTGTTCCATAAAATAGTTCACCATGTTCTCTCTTGATATTATAGCTATTGTCTTCTCTTAGTTCGTAATCAGTAGAATAATCATTATTCCATTTGAGTCATAAACAATTTTTACTGGTGTCTCATCAACAGGCTCAATATGCTTTTCATCCTTGGTATTATTTGGTTCATTGACTGCTTGATCAATGGTAGTAACGTTTTCTGGTGCTTTGTTTTTCATCGATTCATCTTTATATTCCATAGTGATATTTTCTGACAATGCCCTTTTTATTTTTCTGGCAATTTCACTGTCTATTATCACATTATTTTTACACAGGTAACAGTTTCGGTACGTAGACAAGATATGGTTTACGATATTAGTAGAAGAGTAGGTCTTTCTTTTATTGATCTTCCGTTGAATGCTAATACCCGAAAGGTGACGATTGGATGTATCAGTAGGTAATGTGTTACCTGCAAAAGTAGCAAGGAGTTCTCCTCTGTCATCAACGATTATTTTTATGTTGGCATTCTCTTTGAGTGCAATCTTCTCTGGAGATCTCAATCTCGCATAACCACCAACATAAGAGTTGAATTTTTTCGGTATTCCAAAGAAATTTAATTCCTTACTGTCATGACAATGCATGCATGCATTTCCAATAGTGCTTCCACTTGTACTTGTTTCATAGTTTAAATGCATATCCATGTTGGCATTCAATGCTACAATAACTTTGTTATGTGAACACACTTTATTAAAATGCTCCATCTTCACTTTTTTAGAGATATTAGTTATGTGTTTTATCGTTCCACTGTGTAAAAAATTACTGATTTAATACATGTAATAAACTAGGTAGTGTCGATAACCGGCCATAGAGCAATAGTGGGAAAGCCACATCGTGTCTCTGGGCAAGCATAGAGTACAATTGTTAGAGCCATAAAAAATATCTGTCGAGGAGGTATCATTAGCAATAACCTACTTCTAATGAAGCATATCAAGTCACCTGTTTACCGGGTACTAAATAACTACCATTTTTACTCCCCCTAGCATTATATTGGCTTACACTGAAAATAATTGAACGGAAAAAATAAAAGCCCGATAAATATTTACTAGTTGGTGTGACAAACACAGCGCAACGTTTAGCTAGATAAGAAGAAGAAGAAGAAGAATACGGAGAATTAATAGTCTTTTGTTCACCATTTTACATGAAAAAACTGATTTAGTCGAGGGAATGAATCCTTATTCTAGAAGTCCTATTTCTACAAGTTAAGTTAGAATAAAAGAATTATGTAATTATATTGGCTTACACTGAAAATAATTGAACAGAAAAAATAATTGTGTGTTTTTTAAATTTTTGGCTCACTTGCCGGAGACTCTGGGCGGGTGGGCGCCCCCAAATATTGTCCCAAGTTCCTCTCTCAATTTAGCACTTGTTCACGGATGCCCAGCGTCTCCAATCACTTTCCCAATAGTATCTATTCATTGTCTCAGCTCAGTTTAGAAAATCTGAGCCAATTTCCACTTTTTCAAAATTTAGGGTCACTTGCCTGAGACTCTGGGCAGGTGAGGTGGGCACCTCCAAAAATTTGTCCCAACTTCCACTCTCGCCTTAGAACTTATTCACGGATACCTAAAACCGTCAACGGTTAGACTGTTACCCTAGCGGTAACCATGCCATGCTCTACACACATACCGACAATATATTTTTGTTTTTTTGTTTTCCATTTTCACAATGGGGATCCCAATCGAGCTCATGTCCATCGATTAGCATTCAGGCCTTGACAAATAAAGCCCAGATAATCGGGCCCCAACGCTCCAATCTGAATATTGACTAAGACCCCAATTCTGAGCTAGTGAATTTCAACCATTCAGGCTGGTGGACTAAGACCCCAATTCTGAGCTAGTGAATTTCAACCATTCAGGCTGATGGACTAAGACCCAAATTCTGAGCTAGTGAATTTCCACCATTCAGGCTGGTGGACTAAGACCCCAATTCCGAGCTAGTGAACTTCAACCATTCAGGCTGGTGGACTAAGCCCACAATTCTGAGCTAGTGAATTTCAACCATTCAGGCTGGTGGACTAAGACCCCAATTCTGAGCTAGTGAATTTCAACCATTCAGGCTGGTGGACTAAGACCCCACTTCTGAGGTAGTAGATTTCAACCATTCTGCCTGGTGAAGTGGGACCCAACAACATCGATTCTCAAGGTAAAAGTTTGAATCAAACACTTTTAGGATATCGAGTGTCCCTACTGAAAAAAACTACTGAATTAAAAAATAAATTAAATTGATCATACGACCTAAATTATTTCATCAGATACGCCAGCACTCATAAACGATCCTTTTTGAAATTCTGCTAACAACATAGATGCTCAAGGTAAAAGTTTGAATCAAATACTTTTAGGATATCGAGTGTCCTTACTGAAAAAAAAACTACTGAATTCAAAAATAAATTAAATTGATCATACGACCTAAATTATTTCATCAGATACGCCAGCACTCATAATCGATCCTTTTTGAAATTCTGCTAACAACATAGATGCTCAAGGTAAAAGTTTGAATCAAACACTTTTAGGATATCGAGTGTCCTTACCGAAAAAAACTACTGAATTAAAAATAAAATTAAATTGATCATACGACCTAAATTATTTCATCAGATACGCCAGCACTCATAAACGTTCCTTTTTTGAAATTCTGCTAACAGCATAGATGCTCAAGGTAAAAGTTTGAATCAAACACTTTTAGGATATCGAGTGTCCTTACTGAAAAACTACTGAATTAAAAAATAAATTAAATTGATCATACGACCTAAATTATTTCATCAGATACGCCAGCCCTCATAAAACCATTTCCATAAAAATAGCTCTGAATAGAACTGTTTAAGTATGAACTCCAATTTTTTCCAACGAAAATATAGAAAATACTATCAAAACACATTTCTCTGACTATAATGTGTATCTTCAGTCAGAAAAGCCTTGTTTCGATTCAAAAATGAGCCATTTCCATAGCAATAGCTCTTAATAGAACTGTTTAAGTATGAACTCCAATTTTTTCCAACGAGACTATGCAACTCAACCACATTTAACTAAACCCCGTGTAACTGAATCCGCATGTAACCGAACCCCCGTGTAACTGAACCCTCGTGCAACTCAACTCCCGTGCAACTCAAGCCCTGAAAAAGCCAAGCTTTGGAACGAAAATATGCCATTTCCGTAAAAACTAAACTATAAAGCTTTTTTTGACCGTAAACACTAGTTTTTGTAAGGAAATTATAGAAAATACATTTCTTTGGGTCAAATGTGAACCTTTGGTTATGAAAAAGCCCAGCTTTGGAACGAAAATAAGCCATTTCCGTAAAAACTAAACTATAAAGCTTTTTTTGAAGGTAAACACTAGTTTTTGTAAGGAAATTATAGAAAATACATTTCTTTGGGTCAAATGTGAACCTTTGGTTATGAAAAAAGCCAAGCTTTGGAACGAAATAAGCTATTTTAAAATGTATAAGAATTATTTATTTAACAGAAATCCTCGCTTTTGAATGGCCAAAGCGTTTAGAATTACACAAATCCTTGTCTTAATCATCAACCTTTTGTTTTCATAACTCAGATAAGACACGTTTAAACTCTGACTTCAAAAGGGACTCTCCGTAATTATAAACACATGTGGTTTTAGACTGGAAAAAAGATTTTCTGATAATTGGGAAAAAGGGGCATTTTTTGAACGAAATAATTAAAAGTAAGGAATTATGATCGTAACGCAGCAGTGGATGAGAGAGTTTTTGTTTTACATAATAGAAAAAAGCATACTTAGCGTTTTCTATCGAGTATACACATCATATTTTACGGCTTGTGTTGTTGGAGGGGGGAGGGGGCTAAGTCCCCCTGAAATTTGAATTTACTGGTGAAAATAATGAAATTAAATTCCAATGCATGAACATTTTATACGGGTTTCAATGACGAATTGTTAAGCAGTTCTCTTATTGGCTGCCTAAAAAACAGGTGTCAGCTCGAAAAAAAAACACTCTGGTTGAAAAACTTGGAGTTGAAACAAATTTGTGTGGGGAATCCCCGTTCATACTGTTATCTTTTTTGCAATGTTTAGGAACAGGCGGGGAATCCCCACTCGTTTGGAATGGTACCAACGGAACATAAGCAAATAGCACATAGTTTCATAACGTGTTTAATCACGTGTAGAGGTCCCATAGAATAACAATGGAAGGAACATAAAAACATGGAGTTGAAACAAATTTGTGCGGGGAATTCCCCGTTCATACTGCTATCTTTTTTGCAATGTTTAGGAGCAGGCGGGGAATCCCCACTCGTTTAGAATGGTACCAACGGGACATAAGCAAATAGCACATAGTTTCATAACGTGTTTAATCATGTGTAGAGGTTTCATAGAATAACAATGGAAGGGCATAGAATAGCATGGAAGGGAACATAAACCCTTAGAATAACATGGGAGGGAATATAGAACAGCATGGAAGGGAACATAAGCCCTTAAAATAGCATGGGAGGGAACATAAGCCCTTGTAATAGCATAGGAAGGAACATTAAGCTCCTAGAATAGCATGGGAGGGAACATAATCCACCCAAATCCATAAATACATGCTCTGGAAAGGTACCAAGGAACATAAGGCAAGCAAATAACACAGGAAGGAACATAAGGCAAGCAAATAACACAGGAAGGAACATAAGGCAAGCAAAATGGTACCTCTTACCCTACTCTTGGGTTTCATTTATTCTTTAATAGTGATTTCTGGTCTTTTTGTGATTGAATTTTAACAGGTATTTGTATCTACTGATTCGTTTTAAAAAATAAAGTTGTGAGACAGAGTCAAACTTTAGCGTAAAGATCGAGGCGTTGAGGAGGGGACAGCTCCTTTCATATACGGAATAATTTCTGTTCTTTAAATTTTTTTTTTTTAATTTCTGAACGTTTTTGAACTAACGCAGCTTTGATTTTGGCTCACCGTACACGAATAATTAAAACGAATTTCGCATATTAATTTTACTTTTTTTGGCTAAATGGCTTTCTAGAAATTTTGTTCTGACGTAACTTACAAATTAACTTACGTAACGATTTTCTATATTTGTGTATTTTTATTACGTATATTAGAGGCTTCGCCACCTAGTAATTACCTCGCTCTTTATGATAAAGTTCAAATTTTGTTCCAATTCCTTAAGAATGATCCCTTAATCACAAAGGCCGTTAATTAGAATAAAAAGCACTGAAGAAAGTACAAAAAAATATTTAGCGTAAAGAGCGTAAATATTTAGCGTAATTCCAATAATATATATATAATAATTTCTGTTCGTTTTAAATTTTAATGTTGCTCCTTACTTTCAGTTGAAAAAATTGTTTCTTTTATTATTTAACTTCTGATTGTTTTTTAAATAATGCTGGGAAATCCGACGCCCCCTTCATAGCAATGTCCCTTCCCCAATAAAAACTTCCTCCATGGAAAGATCCTCCCACGTAACCCCTGACCCCCCAACTACCAGACAACCCCCCCCCCCCTGAAAACTTCTGTATACTTCCCAATAACCAATACTATTTGTAAACATTTGGCAAAGTTCATAACTTGCACACCTTCTCCCGGGGGACTGAGGGGGATTAATTCATCCTCAAAGACATAGTTGTTGTATTTTTCGACGACGCTGAACAAAATGGCTATCTCAAAATTTTGATCAGGTGACTTCAGGAGAAAAATGAGCGTTGGATGGGGCTAAGTTGCCCCTCCATTTGTGGGTTGAATTGAAATGGGCACTAGAACTTTTAATTTTCGTTCGAATGAGTCCTCCCGCTTTATTCTAGGACCACTGGTTCGATACGATCACCCTGGAAAAAAAAACAAAAACAAATAAACACGAATTCGTGATCTTTCTTCTGGCAAAAAATACAGAATTCAATATTTTTTACAGATAGGAGATTGAAACTTCTATAGTAGAGTTTTTCTGATACGCTGAATCTGATGGTGCAATTTTCATGAAAGTTCTATGACTTATAGGGGTGTTTCCCCCTTTCTTGAAAATAATGCAAGAATTCTCAGGCGCGTAACTTTTCATGGGTAAGACTAAACTTGATGAAACTTATATATTTGAAATCAGCATATGTATCTATTGATATCAAAATTCCGTTTTTTACAGTTTCGGTTATTATTGAGCCGGGTCGCTCCTTACTTAAAGTTCTTTACCACGAACTGTTTGAAACTGTTTTGAAAATCGCTTTAGCTTCCTCTTTATCGTTGCAAGGTACATTCCAAACCACTATATTTTTGTCATTCATTCTATACTCGCAATGCAGTAACCGATTCTTCAACTGATTATTTTCTTCACGGAGAAACGTTGACTCAGATGTAACAACACTAATCTGTGATTTTACATTTATTATTTTATTCTCAGTAGCCGCAATCCGCAACATGGGTCTGGATTGCCGAAAACTGTTGCGATTGGCCAGATAGAGCTTCCTCTAGCGGTTTGACCCGGATTTCCAGAGATTTGAACTGGTCCGTGATACCGTCAAGCTTTTTTTCATTGTCTTTCACTATAATTAGGATTTCAGAAAAGCTTCGAGCCAGCGTGGAAATTGACAAAGTCTCTCCATCCTTAGGTGAAGATGACGAATAATCATTTTGATCCTCTTCAAATGAGACTTCTTTACGGTTTCTTTTATTTCGTCCCATGAATAAGCAGTAAGAAAAAATGGGCAGATAAATAAGTCTTACTTCAGCAGGCAACGATTTTTTATCCACGATGTTGCTAACGAGCAGTGCCTTTAGCCGTTTGGCACGGCAAACACCTTTTCCAACGACGGTAGTCCATAGTCTCTGCTTGTAATGACTAAAATCCTTTATCCCAGATTGCAAAGACTTCGTCGTCTTCAATGTCGTAATCCTCAATTACTCCAAGTAATTCTCCAGTCCAAAGCAATAATCACATAATAAAAATTTCTCTTTCATTAATTCAAAACTTTAATCACACAAGCTATTTCACTTTTCAGCTATAATTATTTCAGCTTTTCGGCACGGAGCGCCTAAGGTGTTACTCGTTCGGGGAATGAATCATGACTTGATATATATATGTTTCTGTGTTTCCATATTTCTAAATATGTTTCTATGTTTTATGTGTTTGTATTATATGAGTGCGACAAGCTTGATAAAGCTTACCGTATTTTGGTATTATTAGATAAATAAATGTTTAACACACGTCTGTATCCCTCGAGTCGAATTTATGGCTGTTGTGATTTTTACTCAAACTGTTTGATCTTCTTAATAGATTTATGCCCAATATCACAACTCATGTCAATATCGCTCATCCTTTTACAGAAATTTTCTATAGTTTCTGCTTATTAAACCAATTATGTGAAAAATATATGAATATAGAAGTTCGTTACGTAAGGTAATTCGTAAGTTACGTATATTTATTACTAATAAATACGTTCGTAAATAAAATCAGACAACTTTCGAGAAAGGCATTTAACCAAAAAAAGTAAAATCAATACAAAAATTTCATTTTAATTATTCATGTACGGTGAGCCAAAATCAAAACCTGAATTAATTCAAAAACGTTAAAAAATCTAATAAAAAAAAAACAAGTTTTTATAACTGAAAGAAGGAGAGACATTAAAACTTAAACGAACAGAAATTATTCCGTATATGAAAGGGGCTGTCCCCTCCTCAACGCCTCGCTTTTACAATGTCAAGGAAGTAAGAGGTGCATTGAAACAAAAGTATTCAAGTCCGAAGTCCACTAGTCTTCTCCCAACATTTTGTATTTTTATTCGCTTATTCTATAATAATTTCAAGAAGTCGAATTAAACATTATGATCAACTACCTTCGACTTCTTTAATAGCACTATAAAACTGACATTTCACGTATGTTCTAGAATTAGAAAAAAATTAATTCATACAAAAAAAGGTTATAGGAGTTTTATGTCTAGGTCTACTAATATGTTAGTACCTAGGTGTTCGGACACATGTTTGAATATCTTCTCGGATTCGATGGACCAGATAATTTCTTATTGGGGGGGGAGCATGTGGGTTCACACCTGGTTTTCCAAGGATTTCCAAAATCCGAGAGATTACTCCTGTAATTTTATACATATTTCATACTATTTGCTTTTTAGGTCAAATTTTTAAAAAAAATCTTAAATCTGGTGATACTGCGTTCCATCTCCTAACTGACGGCCATACTCTCCCTGACTACGGGCTTGCCTTAAAACATATACCATGACACCCGATATTTCCCCATATCACTTTCCGTGGCCGCTTGGAGCTTAAGTGCTATTTTGGAATGCAAACATTCCTAGCGAAGCTGTCATAGCACACGCTAATTTGGATTGGAAGTAGTTTAATTGTCCCTCTTCAGCGTATTTGGACAGGTGACCCCTCTAAGCTCGAAACGAACTGAATAGAATAAAAGAAGGAGGGGGGTTAATCCGATCAAAACACACTAGATTTGAGGACACTTGTGGCATTTTTAATGAATGGTGTTTTAGTTGACAATAGAATATCTTATATTTTGGAAACAACATGCCTTGTATATATGCGGACATATATGTTCATTTTACATGTAACATGTCTTAGCAGAAATTATGTCACAAATGTTAAATCTTCGCTTACTGTTTCAACTTGAGATATAAAGTAAACTATGCTAAAGTTTAAACAAGGTCTATTTAATAGTTGAGGCACAGAGAAACAGTGAATGCACTTCTAAAAAAAAGCCGTGGCTTAAAAATCTGTTTTGTTTTTACAGGCACATAATTTCATACAAAACAGCCAATTAGCTATTGCATTCTTGTTATTGGATCAAAACTTGACATGGCAACAGCGGATAACCATAACAAAGGTCAATACGGTGGGGTAATTTGGCTTCACTTTCTAACACGCACTTTAAGAGTTACGTGGTTGACTTAATAAAATGAGCCATAAAGATAAAGTAATTGAATGAGAGTGCACTTTTTAGCACATAAGTATAGGACAGTCAGTGGCGGATCCAGGGGACAAGGTGGATCGCGCCCCACCCCCCTAACGTAGTCTAAAGTAGTGTAATTTACTTAATTAGCTCAAGTTTGAGGTAATTAAACTTACTCATAAGGCAAGTTTATCGGATCAACCTATTTTGCCCCCCCCCCTAAAAACTTTTTGTTCGGATCAACCTATTTTGCCCCCCCCCCCTAAAAAAAATCCTGGATCAGCCCCTGAGGACAGTAGCCCTTCTTCTTCGCTTGAGGTTGGACTACCAAGGTGCTTCGAACAGCCTGCATACTCGAGGCTAAACCAAAACTCAATTGCCCATATACTTAAAACTTGCCTCTCTTCCAAACTAAAAGAGCTCGTAACAACCATATAAAATAAAGTCTGTAGAGTCTGTGATACAAAACGGCAAAAAAAAAATTTTAACATTATACAGGTAAAAGATGAATTTTGGTCTTCATTAATGAAATTCTTTTTCTAATAATTTGTCTGATATTGGGCTTCAAGGAGAGAGTTGAAAAAAAAAAGAAAACTAGAATACTTTACTGGGAAACTACTCAATAAACTTTTTCTCTGGTTTAAGAGCAGATTTAAGTAGTCTATGTATCTGTTTGATACCTATGACGAGTCATTTTTGATGTCCTTCCTGTTTACCACCTGATCACAACTTCCCAGGCGAACTCAAACTCAGGAGCGATTCCTAACTTTGAAAAACTGTTTGACTGTGACATAAGCTTTTAACCTAGACAACTTCAACCTGCTTTACTTCGGAAGAAGTGTAACTTTGTCGAGGGTGATTTCTTTTACCTCTACTGAAGATTCTTCACAGTGTTCAGCTTCCTTAGACTGAAACACTGGCCACTTCTGCTTTGGCCACTTCCTGTAAATTCACTATAGACTTTAAGTTGTTTCTTTTCATTCCCACCGTCTCTTCTAATCTTGGCCATTCAGTATTTTTTACAACTTTACGAGATGTTTAATAATAATACCCTTCTGAGTCTGCTCTTTTTCTATCTGCGGGGCACCGGACAGTCCAAAAATCAAAATGACAGCGAAAAATGACAGCGAAAAAATGGCGAATATTAGGTTTTAGTAAGAATAAATCAAAAAGATGATAAACCTCTTTTTTGTGTGTATGATTTTTTGTTTGTAACAGGGCTTAGGTGGTTAATTTATTTTTCTGTTCTTGAATATTAGATTGGGGAAGTTTATTTAGTGTATTTGTTCTGTAGTTTAGAGATTCAAGCCATGAGGATCATAGGCAAATTTCTATTTTGTATTTTTCTTCTCTTTGTCAATAAATATTCGCTCTCTCTCTGTCTCTCTCTTTAAAAAAAATATTAATATTGCAGATGTCGATATTCGATAAACTTGGCCCAAATTTGATCAAATGCGAACCGGTTATTTGCCAGTTTAGATTTTGATTTTGGAGAGCAAATAATGATTCAGACAGCGTGTAAGGCTCATTATCACTCCTCATAGAAGAATCGTTAAAAGTTAGAGCAAAGTTTGAAGAAAGTTTTTACTTAGTGCCATTCTTTACCAAAAATATATAGCCAATTACCAGAGCTTCTATCATCAGTCGCGAAATGGGGAGGGAACGGACACGAAATTTTTTACCACTCTCCCTTTTCCTGGATAACCAAACATCTCCTGAATTTAGCCAAAGCTTACTTAGAATCGAAGAAATTGATGCTAAATGTATCCAAGACAGAGATTGTCATCTTTCTTAGTAGGAAGCCCGACTGACACCATGATTCCTCATTTGCTTATGAAGGGCAGTCAGTAATAAAAGTAGCCATCATACATAAGTACTTGGGAATCGTGCATACGGCAAATGCAGCCGGACCGCACACATTAAATTGATGATTTCTAGTGGAAAGGCAGCCGCATGTGTTCTACTCCGACAAAAACGCATAATGGGAATTAAGAATATGAAGATGCATAAGTAACTTTTCATGATGCATAAGTCCTACCTGTTGTCCATTATGGTTGCTAGCTATGGGGGACCGCTATGGTGAAAAAATTGGAGTTTCTTTAGTTTATGTATTTTATTAAATAAAAAACAAGTTTTTTTTCAACTAAAAGTAAGGAGCAATTTTAAAACTTGAAACAAACTGAAATTATTACGTATATGAGACGGTTGCTCCTCCTCAATATTTATATATATATATATATATATATATATATATATATATATATATATATATATATATATATATATATATATATATATATATATATATATATATATATATATATATATATATATATATATATATTTAAAATATTTGCACAATCGAAACCGAAATCGTTTTTTAAGCCAGAATATATACCAGGATGCCAATTTTTTGCCATTTTTTACTAACAAAGTTTAGCCATTTTACCATAGTTTGTATAATGAGGAGTCCTTACATTAGGAGCCGACGTATTCGAAATTCTTACATATTCCCCTTCACCTGAATGACTAAAAACAGGGGGGAAAACAGGATATTTTGAAATATTATAACTGAAATTAATGAAAAATCCAAAATAGTTTTGCATTCTTCCTCTTAAAAAGTTCTACAGGTGCTCTTGGTTTTTGTTTAGTTTAATAGGATCATAAATATAAGTTCAAATAGGGATAAATACTTTTAATAGACAGTGATAAATTTCATAAAAAAATACTCGATATTTCGGTCACATATGCAATGACCATCATCAGAGTATTACTGCTGATGGCGATTATTGCGTATGTGACCGAAAAATATCTAGTATTTTTTGTGAAATCTATCATTGTCTATTAAAAGAATTTATCCCTATTTGAGTTTTTATTTATCATCATGGGAAGGTAGTGTGGTCTTCAAAATTATCTATATTTAGTAGGATCAAGTCGAGGCACAAAATGCTTTCTATTTATGCATCATGACGCATGCCACTCGGCATGCTAGATGCCAAAAAGAATATACCACAAGGTATGTGCATTGTCTTTTAAGCTTGAAGGTAAATATTTTTATTCAAATAAAAATATGGTATTATTTTATTCTGTTAGTTTAGTCAAAGCTGTATCTTTAACGTTTAGTTAGATCCTACGGGAGAAATGTTACAAACCTTTTTCCAGCATCAACTTCTAATGTTAGTTTCAACCTTTAATAGCTCCAAAATCGTCTTTCCTTTATTTGATAAGCTGCTTACAGCTAGAATCAATCAAGCCTTTTCCCATGGTTTAAGTTCGGCCAATCCCATTGCTTCCTGCTTCTATTGGTGGTTCTAAGGGCAAGCGTACTAGTAAAAAGAATGATTTTCTAGCAGTAATTAAAGCCACACGGCAGAACGTCGGCCAAAGGTTTGGATACAAGTTTGAACACGTGCTGATATGGAAAGTTTTGACGTTGACGGTGTTAATAGGACTTATTTACATAGCTTCCAATATTCAGCTGATTCAACTTGCAATTATGAACCGACGCAGAGAAAATAGGTACCACAGTTCACAAGAAACTGATTCAGGTTAGAATCTCAATTCTTAAAATCAGTGTGCCCGTAGGATTGTCAAGGGGGGGGGTGTGGCAATTTTCCAAAATAGTTTCTAGATGTGGAAGGGTTTGAAAAAAGATTTTTTGTTGAAAAGCGTTAATAATTTCCCGATTATTACGCAAATTCTATATTTTTTTTTATGATCCGAAATTCTTGAGGGGGGCTGAATACTTAGTTTAAAACCCCCTTGCCCTCTTAAAGACCCGTTATAACAAATTATATATATATATATATATATATATATATATATATATATATATATATATATATATATATATATATATATATATATATATATATATATATATATATATATATATATATATATATATATATATATATATATATATATATATATATATATATATATATATATATATATATATATATATATATATTTATATATATATATATATATATATATATATATATATATATATATATATATATATATATATATATATATATATATATATATATATATATATATATATATATATATATATATATATATTTATATATATACTGTTACTACTCCTAACAACTCACCGCAGCACCAAGCCGCCTGAGGCCAACCCACCTACGCATGCTCCTCCTCCATCCTAATCTATTCAAAGCCTCCCTCTATACACCCTACCAGGAAGTCTAGGTTTCTTTAAATCTTCCTTTATGGCATTCTCCCACCTCAGCTGCGTGCGAAATGGAACGGAATGGAAACACCCAACAGAAAACGGAAACAACCTGTTTTCCGTTTAGCCCTAGACAGTCGGTAAAAAAGGACAATCTTCGGCAATCTCTCATCCTTCACCCTCAGAGGGTGCCCTAGCCATTCAACGTTTTCTTTCATAAGCGGGATTGAGCCTCACTTTTCGTACAGTCTACTGTTTGAAATGCGGTCAGCCAGGTGCCCAAATCAATCTGTAGGAAATTTCTGGAAACTGTCTAAAAAATCTCTGTTCCTTTTCGGAGTGCCCATGTTTCAGAACCATATTTCACCACTGTCATCATTGTAGCTTCCAATGTTATATTCTTGGTTCGCCGACTTATCTTAATATTTTCCCAAACTGTAAAAAAAAAAACGCTCTGAGCCTTGGCTATTCTACTTATAACATCTTCACTGCTCCCACCGTCTTGACTAATAATTAAATTAAAAAAAAACAAGTTTATTTTCAACTGAATGTCAGGAGCAACATTAAAATTTAAAACGAACAGAAATTATTACGTATATGTAGGGGTTGTTTCCTCCTCAACACCTCGCACTTTACGCTAAAGTGTTTTTAGTACTTAAAAAAAACTTCTTATTGTTCTGTTTAAACGACCCTTGTGTTTCAGGAGTCATTCTTAAAAATCTGGACAAAATTCAAAGTTTAGCGTAAAGAGCGAGGTGTTGAGGAGGAGGCAACCCCCTTCATATACGTAAGAATTATCGTTCGTTTTAACTTTTAATGTTTCTCCTTGCTTTCAAGTGAAAAAAATTGTTTTTTTTTATTTAATTTCTATTCTATTATTTTTTAAACAATGCCCGGAAATCTGGCCCCATCTCCACGGAGAAACAACCACCCCACGGAAATATCCTATAGACACTTTAATTCCAGTGAAAATCTACCCATGACAATTACCCTTAGCAACTCCACGCGTAAAATTGAGACGGAAAAGAGAAAGCAAGACATTTAAAATTCTTGCAAATTCCCCCAGTGTATAATTTCCCCTGACAATTTCACCCTTGGAAAACTTCCCTCCCCATGGAAAATTTTCCCGTGGAAATACCCCCAGAAGAAAATTGGGCCCACCCACTCTGAAAATGTATGCATAGTTCCCAATAACAAATACTGTGGGTAAACAGCTGGCAAATTTGGTAACTTAAAGACCTTTCCCCAGTGGATGTGGAAGGGGGGGGGGGGCATTTTATATCCAATGCATATTGATTGGGCTTTGAAACTATGACGAACATAATGAATATCTTAAGATTTTGATTGGACAATTTTGGAGAAAATGGAGAGGGGGAGGGGGTCTAATTGCCCTCAAATATTTTTGGTCGCTTAAAATGACACTAGAGCTTTTCTTTTCCGTTCGGATGAGCCCTCTCAGAATGTTCTAGGACCACTGGATCGATAAGACCACCCCTGGAAAAAAAACAAAAAAAAAACAAACAAACAAATAAATCTGTGATCTTTCTTCTGGCAAAAAAAATACGGAATTCCACATTTTTGCCAATACCTTTACAGTAGGGTTTTCTGATATGCTGAATCTGATGTTGTGATTTTAATTAAGATTTTATCACTTTTAGGGGGTATTTCTCCCCTTTTTCAAAAATAAGGCAAATTTCCGCAGGCTCGTAGCCGTTAATCAGTAAGACTAAACTTATTGAAGCTTATATACTTGAAAGCAGTATATTAAGCCGATTTTTTTTTATGTATATATTGATATCAAAATTCCGTTTTTATAGCTTCGGTTACTATTGAGACGGATCGCTCCTTACTTACAGCTCGTTACCACGAACTGTTTGATACTACCAAGGTAAGTGAAGCTGGTCACTTGATCAGATTTTTCGTTGCCCAGCGTGCCCTTTTCCTCTTCAACTATTCCTAGCCATACTTTATATTCACTTAATGAATGCTGATTCAGGATGAGGTGAACTTTGACTGTATTACTTCAGAAGGAAAATAAAATAGGACTTTTTTAAATAGATTCCTAAGATACCATTTATCAAGCTGGCTTACGCCAAAGAGGAACTCACCTCTCTGGAGGTTCCGCTGTTAGAATACTCTACTTTTTTAATTAGCCACAATAGTACTGAGGTTTCATCAGGCGGATAACATTACTTTCTAAAAATAGAGTCCTACGAAGCCATTATTCTAGGACCCTAGAACTCTGCAATCTAAGACTCTTTTATTGTTTGGTTTTTGAGTTTCCTTATTTTATCTCAAGTTAAATTTTATTTTTTATTCCACACTTCGCTGGAGATGGTTAATAGTTATACAGCTGGAACGTTTAATTACTTTTTATCTACAATTCACTGTTTTTATTTTTAAGCTTTACCGCGATAATCACTAGGCTAATGTTTTCCTCTCGAGCGTGGTATTTTCAGATATGGCTGTCGTTTTTCTCCTATGTAGGATAACCTTCCTTAGTAGTGTCAGTGTCAGGGTGTCCACAATTTTTTGACCCCGTCTCGAGAACCCAAGCCACCAGATTCAGACCGGGTTGGGCACGCAGAACTCGTTTTCCATAAGAGAAGGGAGATTCACCCATCATTTGCGATCACTTATTTCACTTCTGGAGACCACTTCTTCCTCTCTCAACCCGTTGGGCAGCTTTTTAAGGTACCTTTTCTTGTGCCATGGTTGGCACTTCATATATCCAGGGGGATTGACCCACCGGACATGATTTTGGCAGTCAATACTGGCTCCAATCCATCCAATCTTAGAAATGTATTGCACAAAAAACTTGGCCTCATGTTCGGACAATGGCTGGACGATTGGTAACTACCTGAACGGTGATTGAAGTTAGCGGTAGTAGATCCTTATTTGTGTCTACTTCTCTCAGGAGTAAGGAAGCTTGTCACGACCACCCCCAAATACGGCTTCGCTTTTCTGTGAGAAAGCTTTTTTGAAATCATTATTAAAAAATTGATTTCTTGAAAATTACAAACTAATAGTTTAACTCATCCTGGTATATAAAAATTATTGTTTATCGTTTAGCAAGTTAGCCATAAGCCACATTTATTTTCTAATTAAAGAACCCCAGTAGCTAAATACACGGATGAGATGACAATCGAACAGTTGGTCCATGACAAGGGCACCCAAGGAAACATTCGCGGAAAAGTAATTCAGCAGTTTTTCAGGGGTCGTTTATCGGTAGTTTTTCAAGTTCAGTGTTCATAAGGGGCATATATAAATATATACCTAACTTAATATATCCCTAATTAGGCATAGAGATTGTTGGACGACATACACAAAAAAAAAAACTTAGGGTATATTCTTTAATTGGGAACAAATAGTTTGTCCCCTTCCCGCCTGTATTTTATCTTCAATTCAAATCATATTAAGTAGTTCAAAACATGTTACATTTTCAGTGAAGTGCAAGTAACAGTCAAGCCTTTAGGGGGTTTTAGAAGGTGGAAGTCCTATTCTTATTTCTAAAAAATTCGAGTTCTAGCTTTATCTACATTCCTTATTGTCATAACAACTTTGGAATTAGAGTTGGCGAGGGTGGCAACCATACTATTGTTCATCTTGATATTTAATTGTTTTTAGCCGATTATTCACGCCATCTTGCACCTGCTTCGGGGAGTTAATTCACACCAGTAATGCGGTTCTGTCAAGGTTCCGCTTAATGACTAAAAAGATTTTGGAAATTTTACTTTGGAATGCACACCGCAATGTATCATACAAGTGATCTGTCTTAAAATTAAAAAAAAAAACAAGTTTTTTAAACTGAAAGTAAGGAGCGACATTAAAACTTAAAACGAACAGAAATTATTCCGTATATGAAAGGGGCTGTCCCCTCCTCAACGCCTCGCTCTTTACGCTAAAGTTTTTTATTGTTTTAAAAAATAAAGTTGTGAGACAGAGTCAAACTTTTGCGTAAAGAGCGAGGCGTTGAGGAGGGGACAGCCCTTTCATATACGAAAATCAGCCAAATTTTCTCAGGTGCGTAGCTTTTGATAGGTAAGATTAAACTTGATGAAACTTATATATTTGAAATCAGAATTAAAATCTGATTCTTTTGATGTATCTATTGGTATCAAAATTCCGTTTTTTAGAGTTTCGGTTACCATTGAGCCGGGTCGCTCCTTATTTACAGTTCGTTACCACCAACTGTTTGATTAAAAAAAAGTTAAATTTTACTAAAAGTTCAGCTTTCCCAGGCGGCTCCCAGGACTTTGGGCAAATTCTTAGTCAGACTTGATTTCTCTTCCTAAGTTAAAAGAGTCGTAGACACATTTTCATAAAAATTTCCCGCCCTTACTAGTGGAGAAGGAGCGAATAGGAACTTGAAAATGCCAGTGCGTCAGCCTGAGGCTGCTTAGACCCAGTAATGCAGTTCTGTCAAGGTTCCGCTTAATGATTAAAAATTCGTTATTAAATAACCTAAGCGGAAGAATGAAATCTAAAATCTAGATCTAATTAAAAGAATGATTAACATCGAACAAATGAAAAAAAGTAAGAATTTCCATTAAAAGGAATAGAATGTTGTCCATTGATGAGTACAAGGGGGAGCGTAAAACAGCGCCCTCCCCTTGGAGACCAAGAATGCAGGGGAAATGCAAAGTTTTGTAATATACCAGGATGGATATGACCCTGTACAGCAAGAAAATTATTGAAAAACTGCTGAATTACTCCGCCACAAAAGTTTCCTTGTGTACCCTTGTCATAGACCAACTGTTCGATTATCATCTCCTCCGAGCATTTAGCTACTGGGGTTCTTTAATTAGAAAACAAATATATGGCCTATGGCTAACTGCTAAAAAATAAACAATAATTTTTGTATAGCCAGGACAAGTTAAAACATTTTAATTCTATATATACAATTATAATGTCTAATTATAACTGCATAATTGGACGATATATATATATATATATATATATATATATCTTATATATATATATATATATATATATATATATATATATATATATATATATATATATATATATATATATATATATATATATATATATATATATATATATATTAGTAAAGGCAAAGAGAACAGATTTTGGGATAGCCGATTTTGAAGCAAAAATTCGAGTATGCTGAAGTAAATGGAACTAGTGAGGAGGAGGGATTATATCGCCGTTTGTACAAGGACTTGAAGAGGATTATATGGCTACGGGAAGAAAATACCAACTGCAGCAAAATATTAAATTATTTGGGAAGTTCAAATGTCTTTTGTGTCAATGCCAAAGTAAAGAGAAACAGATCATTCTATGAAAATGGAACCAAAAATGGAGGGCGACTAGGCCCCCTCCCACGCTCATTTTTTCCCCAAAGTCACCCGATCAAAATTTTGAGATAGCCATTTTATTCAGCGTGGTCGAAAATATAATAATATGTCTTTTAGGATGACTTAATCCCCCAAAGTCCCCGGGGGGAGGGCTGAAAGTTATGAACTTTACCCAATGTTTACATATAGTTATTGGTTATTGGGAAGTATACAGACGTTTTCAAGGGGGATTTTTTCTGGTAGTGGGGGTGGGGTCAGGGGGTTATGTGGGAGGATCTTTCCATGGAGGAAGTTTTCATGGGGGAAGGGATATTGCTACGAAGGGGGTGCCGGATTTCCCAGCATTATTTAAAAAACGATCAGAAATTAAATAAAAAAATAACAAGTATTTCAACTGAAAGTAAGGAGCAACATCAAAACTTAAAACGAACAGAAATTATTAAGTATATGATTGAATTCGCCCCTTAGTAAATACCTCGCTCTTTAAGCCAAAGATTTTTTCGTACTTTCATAAGAGCCATTTATCCTAATTAACGGCCTTTGTTATTAAGCGGTCATTTTAAAGAATTGGAACAAAATTCGAACTTTAGCGTAAAGAGCGAGTATTGACTAGAAGGCGAACCCCCTAATATACGTATTAAAAATATATGATATAGAAGTTCGCTACGTAAGTTAATTCGTAAGTTACGTATATTTATTACTAATAAAAACGTTCGTAAATAAAATTAAACAAGTTTCGAGAAAGCCATTAAACCAAATAAAAGTAAAATTAATATGCAAATTTTTTTTTGACTATTTCATGTACGGTGAACCAAAATCAAAACCTCCATTAGTTCAAAAACGTTCAAAAATTAGATAAAAAACAGTTTTTTTACTGAAAGTAAGGAGCAACATTAAAACTTAAAACGAACAGAAATTATTCCGTATATGAAAGGGGCTGTCCCCTCCTCAACGCCTCGCTCTTTACACTAAAGTTAGACTCTTCTCACAACTCTATTTTTAAAACAATAAAAAACTTTAGCGTAAAGAGCGAGGCGTTGAGGAGAGGACAGCTTCTTTTTATATTCGGAATAATTGCTGTTCGTTTTAAGTTTTAATGTTGCTCCTTACTTTGAGTTAAAAAAACTTGTTTGTTTTTTTTATTTAATGAATAAAATAAACCAATGGTATTAAAGTACACTTTTTAACACAGAAATTCTGAACAGTGATTCCTCTTTTTCTCTCAGGCAAACGTAGAAGACTTAACCTTTGTCCTTTTTTTTTTCATTAAAATGTATGACTTGAAATTTGTTACTAATGTCCGAATTTTTATTTATTTTTTACAAATCCAGTTTGTACTTAAATCCCATCTTCACACAATCCATAAGTGATTGTTTTATTTATATCTTAATCAATCAGTCATTTATCAATCATTTTATTAATACTAAACTCTATTACAAACGTAAAGAAAAATTATTTGGCCTGTTGAGGGAAAAATTATTTGGCCTGTTAAGAAGCTTGGCTTGTTGAGGGCCATACAGCACAATAATAAAACACTAAAAGTTATCTTAAGTTATGTTATCTTAAATAACATAATTAATCAATTTAATAATCACACTAATGATCACTTTATGTTGGAGGACATCAACGCAGTGGCCACTTAAGGGAAGATTGGAGCCTACTCACTGACGCCCTCTGTGCCTTAGGAGGCACGGGAAGAACTAAGGTTTAAGGTTATCATACAAAAAATATTTGCTTAGCTTAAATGTAAGCACCAAAAGTTAAGTACACATAGCTTAATCAGGTGGAATTCTTTGAACCCGAACGTTCCGCCACACTGCAACTTAAAAAAAAAAACAAGAATTTATCTAATTTGTTCCGATATGTCCTTCCTCTATAAGATAACCTCTTCCGAGTGGCCCTAATTATCCCACTCACTTTCTTCAAGAATATTAAAAATACCCAGAAGTTCTGTATTTGTTCGTGTTTTTATGTATTTTTCGAGTTTCGAGTTTCGAGTTCGAGTTGAAGTATTTTAATGTATTTCGAAATTGCCTAATTGCTCGGATTTAACTGAACTTACCACCATTATGCACCATGAGCGAGAGATGACTTCAGAGAGCTGGTAAAATTTATTTTCTGAAGCATTGGTAAAGATTTCATAATGCACTTCGATAACGGTACGATTTAGGCTATTTTACGCCAAACCAAGCACAAAACCATTTTATAAGTATGGTTAAATCAAACAATGGATCAATGGTTTCAAAATGACCAAGGTAAACATTGTGCCATTTTAGTAGATATTAAACGGTATAGTAGGCCACTGAGGTATAGTATGCAATTTTTTCTTGTCCTTTTTTTTTGGCTTGCTTTGGTTTCACAAAATTTCAAAGAAAGCACCTTCGAGAAGCGATTATTTACGCTATTTGATTTTTTTTTTTTTTCTTTTTGTAATTGGATTAGTTTGCCATTCCATCTGTCTGGGTTAATCTTTTTTTTAATATTTCTTTCTACTACTTCTCTTTTCTTTTGTTCTTTAATACTTAGAATGCTACCCCAACACGGGAAGTTTTTTCCCCCAAGAGCCTCATCAAAATTTTGTAAATGTTTGGGTTTTTGTAATATTCTGATTTTGTTATATTTTTCCTCTTGATTTTCTAGAATATGAATATCTGGATGATGAAAGCATTTGCTCGTTTGATAGTAGAAAGGATGAAGACTTAACTGACAACTATTCCGATGATAGCCATGAGAGGTCATGGAGAAGAAGAAAAAGAACAGCTGGTCAATTACGTCATCAGCGTCATGCGGCAAATTTAAGAGAAAGACGACGAATGCAGAGCATCAATGACGCTTTTGAAGGCTAAGAACCCATATTCCTACGTTGCCTTATGAAAAAAGGCTATCTAAGGTAGTTTCTTAATATATCTAGTTAATTAAATTATATTAAAATAAAGAAAAAATTTTGAAAATGGAATAACAAACAACAATAATACGAAGAACAAAAGGGAAATCTTTTTGTAAGACAGTGGAGATAATTTGAATGAATATTTCGGCCCTATGTCCAAGGGCCGTCCTCAGCAAGATAAAAATATATAAAAAAAAAGACTCACAACAACATGCGACCAATAAAACCAAAAAAGTGAAAATTTCAAAGCAGTCCTAGCATCCTTACTTCAGCGAAGTTCAACCAGGACTGATAAAAAGTAAGGTAAAACAAGGCGATTCAATGAGGTGAAAGAAAAATAAATTAAAAACACGTTCTTATTGCAAATCCAGCCTTTTTGGCAGCTAACCTCAAGGTCTTTTTGTGACCGGCTCTGTGTTAATGTCTATCGGTTTTTTAAAATATTTTGTAAGATCATTTTTAATTAAATTTTTGTAAAGAGCATTTAGTGTATATTCCCCCAAGTCCCGATTTGAGGAAATATTATTATTAATCTTAAGTTTGATATCAATTGATTCTCGGACTACCTGCTTTATGCCTAGGTCATTGCTAATAAGGGCGAATTCATCAAAAAGTATATTGTGGTTAGGATTTTCAAAAATATGGCTACCTAATGCAGAATCAGATGAAACAGTGGAAATATTAGAATTTAGAGCTTTGACAATATCATCTTTATGCTGTTATATGCGCTTTTTCTAAATTCTGGTGTGTTCTACCTATATAATATGTGCCACAATCGCATGGTATTTGATAGACCCCTCTTTGGCGAGTAACTGGGGTTTTATCTTTACCAGAATTTAGAAAATTTATGATTCTAAAATTATTCATTCTAAAATTATTCGAAATATTCATTCAAATTATCTCCACTGTCTTACAAAAAAATTTCCCTTTTGTTCTTCGTATTATTGTTGTTTGTTATGGAAAGGCAGTGTGGTCTTCGTCGCTATTTTCGAAAATGAAATAATTGAAAATAAATGAGATAAAATATATTTATTATGTATTTATTACATCATATTATGTAATATATATATATATATATATATATATATATATATATATATATATATATATATATATATATATATATATATATATATATATATATATATATATATATATATATATATATATATATATATATATATATATATATATATATATATATATATATATATATATATATAATATATATATATATATATATATATATATATATATATATATATATACAATACAAAATGTTACGTAACATCATTGATATTTTTTTAAAAAATAAACAATAAAAAGAAAAAATTAAAATTAATAAGAAACAAACTAAAGAAATTGAATTGATAAATTTTGAGTTTATTGTGAATCCTTATAGCGTAGCCATAATTACCAAATATCTGAGCAGTTTGGGACTGGATTTGAGTCATTCATAAGTTACTTTGATGTACTAAGTTGTTTTTATCAAAGACCCCCAATGGAGTTTTAGGGGTTAAATCTCCTTATTCAAGCAATTATTTTAAGACTCTTATGAACTAGCGTTAGATATTGTGCACAAGTCAAATTTGTTTGTTCAGAATGAAATTCCAAATAAGTTATTGTTGAGAATGCAAAACAACAAATATTTGTAATTTTTAGATTATATTTTAGTAGGCTCATTTTACTAGCTCAGTAAAGAAACGCAAAACGCAAAAAAAATGTAGGCTATACGCGCAAAAACAATGAACACTTTTTACCCCAAAAGACGTACCGTAGATAATTTTGGAGACCACACTGCCTTTCCATGACGATAAATAAAAGTTTAAATAGAGATAAAATCCTTTTAATAGACAGTGTTTCACAAACAGTGATAGAACCTTACAAAAAATACCAGATATTTCGGTCACATATGTAGTAACCGTCATCAGTAGTAAAACTGGTTACAGTAGTAAAACTTAGTTTTACTACTGATGACGATCACTGCATTTGTAACCGAAATATCTAGAATTTTTTTGTAAATTTCTATCACTGTTTGTGAAACACTGTCTATGAAAAGGATTTTATACCTATTTGAACTTTTATTTACCCCAAAAGAATCATCAAAGGATATTTATTGTTTCTTTTTCGTAATCTTTTTTCTTCTGTTAATCTTGTGGACTCATTTTGGGACGTGAAGCGTTTGAAGAACACTGCAAAAACATATCAAATATAAATCCGTATTCAATTTGCCGTTTTATGCAAAAACATATTGGTTTCAGTTAGAAGTAAGTAAGTAAGCAACAGATTAACATAAAACAGAATAGTATTCCGTTTATGAGGAGGACTGCCCTCTCCCAAATCCTTAATTTGTTTTTTAAATAATTTTAGTACTTTAAAAAGGCTTTTTATTCCAATTAGATCGCCCCTGTGTTTCATGAGTTGTTCTTCAGGAATTGGGACAAGAAGTTAAACTTTAGAAGCCCTAAAAATAGCCCTTTCTGATACCTTTAACTGCTCAAACATAACCTATCACTGCTAACTTAATAAAAAGAAAATACGTGACAATCAACATTATCTTTTGTTTGATTTCCTATTCGTCTTTCCACGACTTTAAGACGACCACGTGGGAATAAAAAGAAGAACACACATTATTGCCACCCATGCAAAAAAATCCTATTTTCATTGGGGAGGGGGGGGGACTATACTCTTCCAGTAAAAGGTTTTCAACCATGGCCATTTAAGGTGTTTTGAATTTCAGAACAACAATTATCATTTCTAAACTAATGTCAGTTGGGAAATGTTTCTCGTGAGTTAGTTCAGCTGAAAACGATTTAAATGGAGGTCTATTACTTTTTTGGAAGAGGGACTAAGCAGACGTCCTAGTCGAGTGGTTAACGCGCTAGACTTGAAATCCCTTGTGCGTCAGGACAGGGGTTCGAGTCCTGGTTTTTTGATTTGGAACGAGGGTCAGTGGTGTGACTCTATAAGGTCAGTCAGTGTTGACCCAGCTCTTAATAGATACAAGCAGTAATCTGGGAAAGATAAACCGTTAGGGTTTGCAAAATCGCAGGATAGCTTGCGCCATTCCCCCATTGCACTTCTTGGCTGAAGGGAAATGAAACGGAAGTCAGCACCACCGACAGGGACCTTAAAGCCAGTGCCGTATTCTTTACCTTTTTTCCTTTTTTTACTAAGCAGTATATACTTTGTTTTTGCTAATCATACATGAGCAATGATTTTAAACGCTAGATGATTGCATTTACAAGAAGGGACTGGGGTGGAAAATTTCAAGATAGGGAACTGAAAACCACAAGCTTGGTTTATGACCTTGAAAAATCGACTAAATATCTCGAAATTTTCACTCATTGATATTTGTGTCCTAAATGGCCAAGGTTATAGTGTTATGACAGAAAATAGATCTTTATGTGAACAGAATCTCCCTCATAAACAAAAAAAATAGAATTAGAAATTTTAATTTCCGTTCAGATGAGACCTATCATGGTAATCTGCGATATATTGCTCAATAATCAGACTAGCAAAAAAAGGAACAGTGGTGATCTCGAATCTGTTATTTTGACCTCATATTTGAGAGGTTTCTGGCTTTTCTAACTTTCAAAAATTTCTTTCCGGAACTAAAAAAATTGGAACTACTGCTGCGACCGTGTTACTTTATGCTGTAGATGTATACCTTTTGTTACGTGTATGACTATACACGTAACAAACGGTAGAACCATTGAGGTGACTATAATAGTTATATCTGCTTCATAGAAAGAATAAATTATGTTTTTGTAAGAAACTGGTACAAAATGGCTGAAAACCACCTAATGGCTACAAATGAAGTGAAGTCAGTCTTGTAGTTATTAATGTCACTAAATTCAATGATACAAGACTTCACAAATCAGCTGTCCTTAAAATTGTACCAATGGCGTACATGATATCCTGTACCATTCAAATTTTAGGTGGATACTCTTCGACTGGCTATTGGCTATATAAACTTCCTTGCGGACCTCTTATCATCTGATCGTCACCCCCAAGATGCCACACATGGTGCGCCTCAAGAGCCTCCAAAGAAAATAATTGTTTCTAACAGAGGTAAGTAGCAATTCACTTTGGGGGACACGACTTTGATTAAAAACAAGGAACTGACCAATTATATGTAAAACATCCTATATAGTAGGAAAAATCTTAAAATGCACGGTATTTTTGGTGGAACGATTTGTGAAAACAGATGGTAGACGAATTATGCAGAAAATTCACAAGAGTTCAGGCTGAGCAGGGGGGAGGCGGGTAAGTCAGATTCAAAGGCCTCACCAAGTTTCTTAAGCTGCCTAAGTAATCTCTAGGTCCGTTGTTCAAAGTTTATTTCTGATAAACTTGTAGTTTTTAGATGAAAACTGAGACCCCAATGTCAAATTTTTCTTTTCAGTATAATTGTTTTAGTATTTTATTATATTTTTTTACTACTGAGAGACCATTTCAATTTCATTGCGACAATTAGTGGCCATACCTTGTAGCTTTAAGGTCGTGTATAACGTGTTCCCACTTCTCACATAATTTTCAAAACCGTTTGATAAGCTAATCTCAAAGAAATGATCAGCAGAAGAATATAGGTCAGGAGGATCAAAATGGGATAACCCTAGATCATAGGCAGCGCAATCGCACTGCCTAAGTAAAGAACGATGTTAGTACACTGTACTTTTTTGGGTGGGGGGGGGCGGGTTAGACCAGGGGACTTCGTATAGAAGGAGTTGTCGCAGAAACTTCGGAAAGGGCTCATTCGATTGTAAATTGGAGTTCATAGTGCCCTTTTTAATAGTCGAAATTGATTGGAAGGCAACTAGCACCCCTTCCAAGCCTACAATTTCCCCAAACACATCCAAACAAAATTTGGAGATAGCCATTTTGTTCAGTGTAGTTGATTTCCAGATAAAAATATGTGTTTGAGGAGGAACTCCTCCACAGACCTCAGGGCAAGGGTTATAAGTTATACCCTGGGGACATATACGATTTTTATAGAAAGTGTGTTGTCGTAAAAACTTCAAAAAAGGCTCATTCGATTGGAAATTCAAAGGGCTAGTGCCTTTTTCCATAGTCAAAAGTGTGATTGGAGGGCAACTAAGCCCCCTCTCACGCCCACCTTTTCCCCAAACACATCCAGCCAACCTTTTGAGGTAGCCATTTTGTTCAGTGTAGTTGATTTCCAGATAAAAATTATGTTTTTGAGGAGGAAACTCCCCCACAGACCTCAGGGCAAGGGTTGTAAGTTATGCCCTGGGAGCATATACGATTTTTATAGAAAGTGTTGTAGTCTAAACATCAAAAAAGGTTCATTCGATTTGAAATTCAAAGGGCTAGTGCTGCCTTTTTTCATAGTCAAAAGTGATTGAAGCGCAACTAACCCCCCTCTCACGCCCCCTTTTCCCCAGAGACATCCAACCAAAATTTTGAGACAGCCATTTTGTTCAACGTAGTTAAAAGTTCTGGAAATTAGATCTTTGAGGATGATAACCCCTCAGAGCCCTCAGGGCAAGGGCTTTAAATTATACCCTGGGGGCGTACAAGGTTTTTATTGAAAGCTTTGTCGTAGAAACTTGAAAAAGGTGCATTCGATTGGAAATTCAAGGGCTAGTGCCCTTTTTAATAGTCGAAAGTGACTGGAGGGCAACTAACCCCCCTCTCATCACGCCCACCTTTTCCCCAAACACATACAATTAAAATTTTTTGATAGCCATTTTGTTCAACATGGTAGAAAGTTTTGGAAATTAGGTCTTTAAGGATGACACCCCCCCACATAGTCCTCAAGCCAAGGTTAGTAAGTTATGCCCCGGGGGCATATAAGGTTTTTATAGAAAATGTTGTCGTAGGAACTTCAAAAAGGGCTCATTCCATTGGAAATTGAAATGGCTAGTGGCCTTTTTAATAGTCGAAAGTAATTGGAGGGCAACTAGCCCCCCTCCCATGCCCACCATTTTCTCAAACACATACAATCAAAATTTTGAGATAGCCATTTTTTTCAACGTTGTTGAAAGTTGTGGAAATTACGTCTTTGAGGATGACAACCCCCAAAGCCTTCAGGGCAAGGGTTGTTAGTTAGCTCTGGGGCATATGAGGTTTTTATAGAAAGCGTTGTCGTAAAACTTAAAAAGAATTCACTCGGTTGAAAATTGAAAGGGCTAGTGCCCTTTTTAATAGTTAAAAAAAATTGGAGGGCAACTAACCCCCTCTCACGCCCACCATTTCCCCCAAACACATCCAGAAAGAAATTTGAGATATTAGTTTTGTTCAAGGTAGTTAAAAGTTCTGTAAATTAGGTCTTTTAGAATGACAACCTCCTCAGAACCCTCAGGGCAAGGGTTGTAAGTTATACCCTGGGGGCATATAAGGTTTTTATAGAAAGCATTGTCGTAGAAACTTCAAAAAGGGCTCATTTGATTGAAAATTGAAAAGGCTAGCGCCCTTTTTAATAGTTAAAAGTGATTGAAGGGCAACTAGCCCCCTCTCCAGCTCACCATTTCCCCAAAAACATCCAACCAATCTTTTGAGATAGCCATTTTGTTCAATGTAGATGAAAGTTCTGGAAATTAGGTCTTTGAGGATGATACTCCCCGCAGAGCCCTCAGGGCAAAGGTTATTCATACATTAGGGGTTAGTGTGTATACGTCAATCAATGAGAAATGGTTCGAAATTGTACTATTCGTAATTGCGACAGCAGAAAAAAACTGGGGGGGGGGGGACTTACAGAGCCGTCTTCTTGTTGGAAACCGGGACTAACCAATCGAATTTGGCTTGAGTGCAAAGACCTGAATTGGGAAACTGGCTGCGAGGACTTTCCCCTTGAACATTTATTATAAGATTTTTTTTTGGCGCACACGTGCATATTACAAAGTAAAATTTAAGAATCGGGAATCGAGAGACGTACATATCAAGTAAAATAAACTAGCAAGTAATTATTTTAGTTTTAGTAGTTTAAATATTTGATTATCTCTTTTTTTAAATAAAAAAAAAAATTTAAAAGACAAATACGATAAACTTAAAAATTTTTTAAAAAGACATATTCTCTCTGTTTCTTTCAAAACCGAACAAAAAGTTGAACAATTTTTCAACTCAGGAAAGGATAAAACTGATCCTGTACGGGTAGTGGGTAAGTCGAAAAAAAAAGGGTGTCTACAGAATCCCGTGTTCATGTGGGAAATT